>NW_012194357.1:575812-610859 GCF_000504015.1 Erythranthe guttata
CGAAGACACCACCACCAGCGCCTCGCGGTGTTTATTAAGAATATTTGTTTGGATTTTATTTTCAATTAAGCTATGTTTGTGAATTGTGAGTCTATTGTGTGTTTTTTGGTGTCTGTTGTGTGTTTTTGTGTGAGTATGTTCTGTTTTGCTACTGTGTCGGTGCTCATTTTTTTTTTTTCTTTTTTTTTTTTGTTTTTTTTTTGGGAAAATTCCGAAAAATTTTCGAAAAATTCCGAAAATTTCCAAACAATTTCCGAAAAATTTCCGAAAATTCCGAAAATGAACATTTCCGAAAAATTCCGATTTTCCGAAAATTCCGAAAAAATCGGAATCGGAATCACTTTTTGAATTCCGAAAAAATCGGAATCGGAATCGGAAGTCGTTTTGGACTTCCGAAAAAAATCGGAAATTTTCCGAAACACCCAAATCCGATCCGATCCGTCCGATTTCCACCCCTACATCCATCACAAAAAAAATTATCTTGGAAATACGCATTATCTTAAGTTATGTTCAAATTACAAAAACCCCCTTCCTGTTTGGATAATTACAGTCATTCCATCAACTATGTATTATCTTAAGAAAAAACCCCTCCAGAGATAAATTTAGTGATGTTAAATCGGTAAAACCGAACCGAAATTTCTGTACGCCAACATTTCATACAGTTTACCAACTGAATATACAATTTGGTTCGGTAAATAACGCAATTACATAAATTTAATATAAAAATATTCAAAAAGAGCGTGCGAATATAATTATCCAATCAAGAGGGAGTTTTTCGTAATTTAATTATACCTCAGGGGTGGCCGTAATTTGCCCCTTATATATAACCCAAGTACACAACAATGAAATTAGAACGTCAAGAAAAGACTTAAAATCGATAATAAGGGAAAAACAAAAAAAAAAAATACTTGAAGTACTATTATACCCTTTGCCGCCTTTAAAGTCAAACGCAACAGCAGCGTTGCAGGGCTTCATCCGAGGTTAGGACAACCTGACACGTGGCATCCAAGAATTGGCTGGAAAATTTGAATAGGGCCGGGGAAAAGTGACGGTGGCAGGGTTGATTAAAGACCAAGACATTTTACTTAGACCAATTAGATTTTGATGAAAAAGAGTGAGTACTGCAATTGACTTATTTTTTGCAAAATTATTATTACTTGTTATTTATGAGAAAAATTGCAAGCTAAGCCACTTGCATTTATTTATTTATTTTTTTTTTCCTAAAAGTTGATAGGTTTGTTTATTGATGGTTCTTTCTCAATAGCTCCAAACTCTTGGTCGTTCACATGCAAATTAAACAATTTTAATCAGTGCTTAGGCTCTTTCGTTTGTCCCGAATATTATTTAAGGGATTATTTTGTAGACCCCTCATTTCCAAATTATATAGAACTAACTACCAAGTGCATTATACCTTAGGGGAAACTCCCCTCATTTCGAAAATATTTTGACATACCCCCTGGGCCACCCTAAAGTTCATATAATACCATTTTAAAATCAGTTTTAAACCCTAGCCACCCTAGTCACTCATATTTCGGTCTCTCTCTTCTTCTCCCAGATTCAAAATCCCGCCTTCACAAACCTCCCACCGGCGAAATTGCTTCCCGGAGTCATAACTCTCTCTCCGGTGGTCGGAATTCGATGGTTTAACTACCGTTGGATTCCTCTCGTCGAGCTCTTTCTTTTGGTGGTGATTTCATTCAGTTTGGAGCGCATATCTGTTTCTGCAATTTTTTTTCATTCGACGACGGTGGTCTTGCCGGAGGTGTATTTTGTGTTCCACCATTCGAAATTTGACGGGACCGTTGGATTCCTCTCGTCGAGATCTATATTTTGATGGTAATTTCGTTGTTTTTATGTTCTCAGATTTATTTCTATATTTTTTTGCATTTGCGGGCGCGCGAAACCGTGGGTGGTTATTAACGGCGCCTAGGGTTTTGGTAGGAGGCGAGGGGGTGAAGAGTCACTGTCTGTTTGAATTAAAATATGTAGCATTTCCCAGCAATAACCCCTCTCCATCTATCTCTCGATCTCTTAGTGTTTGTTGATTGTTGAGTGTTTTGATGTTTCTTCAAATTTATTGATTTGCACTAAAGTAATTTTTTTATTTTTTTTATTTTGCAATTGCAGCTTAGTGAAAGCCATTGATCCTCTCCTTGAAGGTGTCAAAAATTTGGTTGAAGTTACATGTGAATCAGTGTTCAACAAACTGTATACATTACTATACATTACTATACATATAGTAACATGTAGTTACATATGCATATATTTGTGTATTTTCGATTTGTATTTTATTGGTTCTCAGGTGATTTATAATAAAAATATTGAATTTTGCAATTTTTTGTTTGGGTTTATGAATTTCTTTTGTATAAGCCAGTATTCGTGTGTGTATACAATTGATCGACTAAAAATATGGGGAAAAAAGACGAACATAACTACGAATTACTATAGGTACCATAGTTACATGTAGTTATTTTCAGTACAGTAAACATATTGTTTTGAAAATTAAAAAAAATAAAAAATAAATATATATATATATATATATATATATATATATATATATATATATATATATATATATATATATATATATATATATATATATATATATATATATATATATATATATATATATATATATATATATATATATATATATATATATATATATATATATATATAGCGAAAATGATAAATGCAGGACCAGAAATGCTGAATGCAGTTTGGCCGAAAATTGCATATGAGGGTAGTATAGTACTTTCGCTTCTCCAGAGGGTACGTCAAAGGATGATTTGGGCTTGAGTTTATCCCTAGTTTATTTGGTGGTTAGGGGGTATGTAAAATAACCCCTTTATTTAATTACTAATAAATGGGCTGATGGGCTGGGCGATCATTTAATATTAATATATCTCAAATGTGTCACATCAAGTGTAGGCGGTGAGGGAAAATATGTGAAATGTATCATTTAATATTAATCGGTAAATGGCAAATAGAGCGATGACAAGAGCACTTAATTAAAAAGAGACATTCAACTTTTTTGTCTTGCAAATTATTCCACCTCATTGAAACTTATTTGCAAATAAGAAAAATCTTTTATATATACCAAAAGTACCTCTTTCCTTGAAACCCTAATTCAATATCAATTTCATGATTTACACCATAATTTAGCACAATTTCACCAATTTTCACCGCCACCGTCAGTCTCTGTCGTTGATTTTTTTTTTGAAACGTTTTATTTTCTTAATTTTTTTTTCATTAGTATTACTCTCTTGGCCTGCAATATTATTGTCTCGGAGACAGTAATTTAACTGTCTGAGACAGTAATTTTACCGTATTAATTCATTTAATTGTCTTGGCCTGCAATTTTGTTGTCTTCGACCGTAATTTTACTATCTCATGCATTAATATTAATGTTCGGGACAGTAATATTACTATTTTGGCATTCAATATTACTGTCTCAGACAATAATTTTGTTCTTAAGACAGTAATTTAGAGAGAAAAAAAAAAGTCAACGCCAGAGACCGTCGGCGGTCAACGTTGGTTGACCGACCGAAAAAAAAAATTTAAAAAAAAATGTTTTCAAAAAATTATGAAAATGGGGTTAATGTGACATATTTGTTCAAATCCGGGGTCAATGTGCAATATGAATGAAGTTAGAGTATAATTGATGGAATTGATGAAAATTATATTATGAGGGGTAATTTAGACAAAAGACATTGGGATGGATTTATTTGCAAAACTGTTTTTTGTCCGGACATTTGTGCATTTAAGTTCCTTGTCATGTATCTATTTGTTACTTGTCCAATAATAATATAACTAATACGCTTCCTCAAATGCAGGCGACAATGAAAAGCTAGTGAAATGTAATATGCCCAATAAGTGCATGCGACAATGTAAGTGAATTGTATCATTAATATTAATATCTCCAATAATACACCCCCTCAAGTGCGCATGCAAATTAGGTTTGAAACATTCACTTGAAATACTTCAAATGAGTCACGATGAAATTCAAACTTAAAATCTTTCGTTTAGTCTAAAGCTGATACCATGTTGAATACAACTCAAAAATGAAAAGAAAAACATAAAATGATAATGGTATCAAATATGACATTTACAAAACGTGGGAAAATTACAGTTTATGTCCATATAATTTACCAATAAAATGATTTATGTCCTCAAACTTTGTCATTCACGAAATATGTCCTCAAACTTGCCACTTTTCAACAATTAATGTTCTGCCGTAAACTCTGTCAGTCAATTTGGACAGAAATACTATGTCGATCTGGCCGTTAAATGCCGATAAGGCTGATACACTGAGATGATGTGGCAAAAAAATGACATAGAGTGATATGTGGTTCTTTCCCTCTATTTTAATTTTAAAATTCCCAATTTCTCATCCCCCTATTTCATTGAATCGAATGCATAAACTCTACCTCCTAAATTCCTGGTACGAAACATCGAATTGAGGTGAAATTCTGCAACCACAAGATTGCCCAACCATAATTTCGCAAATTTCAAACATTTGTGGACCTGGAACATCAAAATAGAGCAACAATTATTGATTTTGGTAAGTTTCTTTAAAGTTGATATCTTTGAACTTCGTTTTGAGAATTTGAGAGGTGGTAGTTTCGATTTCAATCATATTGTATGTTGTAGTGTAGAATATGAGTAGAATTTGGGGGTTGGGGTTTGTGCATTCAGTTCAATGAATAGGGGAATGGGAAATTGGGGATTTCAATGACAAATTGGAAATTTTAAAATTGAAATAGAGGAAGAGAACCACATGTCACTCCACGTCATTTTTTTCGGGCACATCATCTCGGGGTGTCAGCCAGATTGGCGTTTAACAGCCAGATCGACATCACGCGCGCCACACGTGATATTTCAGAAAAATTACAGTTTATGTCCCTAAACTTTACCACTAAAACGATTTATGTCCTCAAATATTTCAATCCACGAAATATGTCCTCAAACTTGCCACTTTTGATCACTTTATGTTCTGCCGTTAACGTCGGGAGCTAACTTCGACGGAAATAGCACGCGTGGCTCACGTGACGTCTATGTGGCCGTTAAATATGACGTGGAATAATATATTGAATATTAAATGTTGACGTGGCACAAGAATATACTAATTTCCTCTAACTCACTCTCCCAAATCCCAAATCCCAAATCACGTTTCATTCCCATACACCCTAATTTTCCCACACTTCACAATTTCAATCACCTCAACCCATTCCCAAATTTTCAATCCAATCTGCATTCTTGCTCGAACCCATACTAAAATCGAAGTTATAAACCCATAAAAAATCCAAACATTCTCACATTCGAAGAGTTTTTCCCTTCTCAAAGAACAGCAGATTCACATGCAAACACATGCCTGCAATCGAGAGGAAGAAGGTAAACACAACTCCTCTTCTGGTTCTGAAAAAGATTTTAGAGGAAGCTTTAATTCTTCTCCCAACTCCGTCTCTAGAACGTTGGGGTCATGTGATTCTTCGCCTGCTGATGCTTGTGCCCCTTGTGGTCTCGATGAAGCGAGCACAAAGATGGTGAAGATGGCACAAATTCGACCCAACTCAGCAGATTCAGAACCTGCCCAGAAGGTGTTCGACAAAATGTCTGAACCAATTCCGGAAAAATAAACATGCAGCACCTGTCAAAGCTGCATATAATTCTCTTTTTGCCAAGAATAGAGTGCCCAAGAACGGATTCCAGCTCCCCAACTTCCCCAACGAAGTGGAAGAAGACATGATATTTCAGCCCGAAGATGAAAGTGAAATCGAGGAAACATTCGGTATTTGTTTATTGGGCTATTTTGCTGGTAAAACACCACGAAAAATGGCCATGGATTCACAGACGATTATGCTATTTTTGAATTTCACCTCAATTGAAGGATTCGAAATGGGGTTTTAGGGATTGTATTTACGGGTTCATTGGGCTTATGGAGAATTAGGGATTTTATAATAGAAATAGGGGAGCAGAATGACGTGTCGCTCCACATCACGTTTCGTCGACCAAGTAGGCACTGGGTGTTGTACAGCTCGACATTTCGGAAAATCGGAAATTTCGGAAAATCGGAAATTTTTGGAATTACGTGTTTTCGGAATATTCGGAATTCGTAAACTGAAGACAAAAAACCCAAAATTGGACAAAAAGTTGAAAAAAAACAAAAAATATCGAAGCAAGATCAACGATTCATATGTAAAAAATCAAGCAGTTTATATGATTTTAAACATATAAATAATGTTAGCCAAGTGGCTTGTAATCCAAAGTGATGATCAAACAAACAATTGATTATGGAACTAATGAATTTTGTTGAGTCTTATTCTTATAATTGAAGGCCCAATGCCCTTGAACCATCTTGCGAACAAGGCCCAACTCTTATTTTCGATAAAGCACTTTTTCTTTAGACAATTCATTTTCGAAAATAATCAAATTCTCCTTTCAAAAATATGTTTGAAAGGATCAGCCAACTCTCACTCTCTCTATATTTGCTGGAAATATATTTGAAAGCAAAAGATTTCTTTTATATTCTATCTTTGGAAGAAATTCTTTTATTCAAAAATCAAACCTGCGTTGAATTGATGTTTGGCTGATTGAGACTCTATCTCTTCATTTTGGAAACCTGTCAATCACTTCATAATCAACCAATCAAAGATTTTTACAAAATTGTTTTCTGTCCGGAAGATGCTCATTTCTGCCGGAAGTTGTTATGCTGAAATGTGTTTATGTTGAGAAAATTTTTGTTCTTGATTTCAAAATTCAAATGCTTTGCTATTTGAGCTGATCTAATTGAATCTAATCAATCATGATCTCAAACAAGTAAATCAGGGAAATCAAGATTGATGTTTTTCCTTTAGAAGAAGATGAAAAGTAGAAAAAGAAAGAGACTTAGAAAATAGCGGTGTTGCGGCGCTGATTTCAGCATAGCATTTAGGGTTTGAAGCTTTTACAAGTAAAAAATAATTAAATAATTATGTAAAATATATATTATATTAATATATATTAATAAATGTTATTAATATTCGAAAAATATCGGAAATATGTCGTAAATAATCGGAAATACATCGGAAAAAATCTGAAATAGGTCGAAAAAAATCGGAACTATTTGGGATCGGAATTCGGAAATTCCAAAATTTTAATATGTATTTCCGATTCCGATCCGATTTTTTTAGTAAATTTCAAAAATCGGAATTTTGGAGTTCAGAAGTGAAAAAATCATTCCAAAATCAGAATTATTCGGATCGGATTCGACAGAAATCGTAAATTTTATTCCCATTTCCACTCTTACTAATATATTTATTTCTACAGACCTATTCCTTAAAACATCTCCTTTACTTTACGGTGGAGCCCACAATTTCACTATACAAGCTATACACATTTCACAATTTCACTATACAAATTTATAGTGGATTTCGATAAGTATATAGAGTGGTTTTCGATAAATTTATAGTGAATTTCGATAAGTATACATAGTAATTTTCATGTTTATATAGCTGTTTATACAGAGTGATTTTCATTGTTGTTCCCTGATTCATTTTTTGTTTCAACAGATTTATGCAATATTAGTAGGTTGGAAAGATGTTTTATGAAAGCTTCACAAATTTTATTCCCACCAATGATGGTGTGACATCAAGTTTGCTTTTGAAAATTGGTTTTCATTTGCTAATTAAATTTTTCATGTTCAGATTGATTTAATGACCCTCGTCGGCCTCGTTGGTGGTGGTGTACTGGTCTTGCACTTTTTTCCTAGGCATAGTAGTGGTTCACGTTTCAAATAGTGGATTTTTCGAATAGTGAATTTACGTTTTCTTTTGTTTGTTATTTTTTGAGTTGTGTTAGTAGTGGATTATGTATGTTTTTAGTGGATTTCGATAAGTTTGTTTTGGATTATGTTAATATTAAAGTGGATTGCGTTAATTTTACAGTGAATTTTGCAATTGTTTTCGGTAAATGTATAGTAGTTTCCGATGAGTATATAGTGAACTTTAATTTTCATAACCCTGGTGGAAAAAATAAACTAAAAAATTAAAATAAACAAAAAATAAATAAAAAAATGTTATAGAATAAAGCCTATTAGCTCACAAAATATAAATATACATATTATTAATAAGGATAAGAAAGCTTCTGCAAGTATATTATGACTTGTGAGAATTGTGTATTTCCACTGGATAATACACCTATTTATACAAGAGTGGGTACAAGCATTGTCATGCTTGAATTAAGGTTATTTATTACAGAGAGGTGGCACGTTTCACCATATGGAAATGAGTTGATATGCCAACTCTTTGATTCCTTAGTCCACAAGTAAGGGTGCAAGTTGGAACAAATTTTTCAATTTTCGTCGGTTCCGATCCGAAAAGTTCCAATTTTGAAAAACCTTTTTTCATTCCGACTTCCGAAATTTCGATTTCTGAAATTTTCCGATTTTTATGGATTGGAATTGGAATTATATAAAATAAATTTGGAATTTCCGATTTTCGATCCGATTTAATTCCGAAATTAATTCCAAAAAATCCGATTTTTTTCCGAAAAATACACCTATAAATAGTATATATTATATAGTACTTATTTTTCGAAAAATACACCTATAAGTTTTGTTTGACATAATGAATTGTTGTTAGAAGTTTTATTGGATATTATGCTGTGTTTATTTTTATTTATTTTTTGAACTGAAATTTAGTAGTTATTAATTTTACTTTTACCCACGTGGATGTTCTTATTTTCGAAAAAGTATGAACATTTTAGAAAATTTCAGCTACTTTTTGAAATTTTAAAGCTTATATGATTTCCAATTTTTTTCCGAAATTCCGAATTTTCCGGGCCCTTTGGAATTGGAATGAATTTTTAGATTCCGACAATTTTGGAATTGGAATTGGAATTGGAATTGATTTTGTACTTCCAAATTTTTTTGGAAATTTTCCGAAAAGGCTAATTACGATCCGATCCATCCAACTTTCACCCCTATCCACAAGTAATTACATATTATAATAACTGATTTACCTAATTGGGCCGATCCAATGGGTCCACTACACGAAAGCCCAATCACCTTCAAAATAAAGCTTGAGCCCAATTAAATAAACTCAACCCAATCAACGACATATAAATAGAGGTTTTTATTCATTTGTTAAGGTACGTTCTATTATTGACAAATATTCTAGAGTGCATATTCTCTCTACCATCTCCACGATCCGTACATCTGACTTGAACGTCGGAGGGGTTTCCGCCGGATCAACGCCCGGCCTAGTTCACGTGTTCTATGATCGCAGGTATCTCAAGGACATCTGACTTGAGCGTCGGAGGGGTTTCCGCCGGATCAACCCCCGGCTTAGTTCACGTTAGTTTATTTCGCAGGGACCTCAGGATCATCAAGTTGTCAATTTACTGATCCGCTTTGCTCTCCCAACTCATTTTCTACACTACCCCAGGTGATCTAAGTAATTAGCATCATCAATAACAATAAAAAAAATACTATTTTTAAACCCTGTGGAAAAAATAAAAAACTAAATAGAAAAAACTGAAATAAAGTAAAAGCAATATTTTGTTTTAAAATTGAAATAAAAAAAATCATATTTTTCCTGGAAAAAGAAAATGAAAAAAAAAAAATTGAAATAGCGTGAAATTTTTGAAGAGTTATTTTGGAGAAAGAGGGAGTATGATAGGTCTATTTTGAATACCTACCAATAGTACTATATATTGGAAGCGCCATAAAGATACGCACCGATATAGTATTGCTATTTAAATAATTTATTTAATGAACATTATGATTGGTACAATCAAAACTACAATATATATATATATATATATATATATATATATATATATATATATATATATATATATATATATATATATATATATATATATATATATATATATATATATATATATATATATATATATATATATATATATATATATATATATATATATATATATATATATATATTTATATATATATATATATATATTTATATATATATTTGCATCCACCTCCTTTAAACTTTGGTTTTTTGACAAGTACACCCTAAACGTTTAACTTTTTGGCATATATACACCTTTTTCATTAATTTTTTCTCCGTTAGTATGAGGGCCAGAGTAGGAAAATGGCTTTTTAATTAGTTTCTTAATTTTACATCTTCTCAAACTTATCGGACAACATTTTTCAATATTTATGAAAAATATATAATTCACAATTGCTAGTAAAATAATTGTTTTTCTTGTTATTGGATCTACAAAAAACCATTATACCATTTATGTAAATGTAATACTGATCGGTTAAAAAAAAATGTAATACTTATGAATTGGAATATAAATTTTGAATTGGGTAAATCAAAAAATAATAGTTAGTAACAAAAAATTAAATTGGATGAAAATGCTGCGTTCCAACAACAACAACAACAACAACAATAATAATAATAATAATAATAATAATAATAATAATAATAATAATAATAATAATAATAATAATAATAATAATAATAATAAAATAAAAAACATGTAACATGTGGTTGGTAAAATATAAAAGTTAGAGGAAATCAATGCAAATTACTATATTATGTTCAAAGTGAGGATAAATGTGTATTTTCCACCAAAAACTAACCGATGAATAACGAAAAAACGGATGGAGGGTGCATATGCCAAAAAGCTAAACGTTTGGGGTGTGGTTGCCAAAACATCAAAATCTAGGGAGGTGGATGCAAATTACCCTATATATATACTTGTTGCAGTTCAGGCTAAGTTTTCATACCTGCAAAAAAAAAAAAAAAAAAAAAAAAAAAGAAAAATGGAAGCAACACTGGCCTTAGTTTTAATCTCTCTCGCCATGGCAGCATCAATAACATGTGCAGCTAAGGTACTAAATTTTCTCTGGTTGAAGCCAAGAAAACTCGAGAAATTTCTAAGAAATCAAGGTTTGCACGGAACTCCGTACCGACCGTTTATCGGAGATGTGAAAGATATGATGAAAGCCATCAAAGCAGAACAACCTAAATCAATCGAACTTTCCGACGAAGACACTTCGCCGCACATTTTTGCTTACTATTACGACATCCTTAAAAAGTACGGCAAAAATTCTTTCTTCTGGTTCGGTCCGTGGCCGAAACTGAACATCGTTGACCCGGACCCTATGCTGCACGGACACTTCTAGAAGGTGAAGAGTCCCCGTATCCGATACCTGGACACTCGGATACACCCGGATACTTCTCGGACACCCGTGTCGGGCCGTGTCGTAATTTGGTTAAAAGTAGGACACCCGTGTCGGGCAGTGTCCACAATTTTGAAAAAGTTGGGACACTTCTCTTACGTTTTAAGAGAGAACCCTCACTAAAAAAAATCGCATTTTTTTTTCTCTATAATACACATTTCCTCTATTTTCTTTGCGAGTCCACCAAAAACTCCAAAAGCTAACATGCGACGGCGACCAAGAACACGAGCAACAAGGGCGGGCGGTTCTCTTATGCGATGACAACTTATACATATTTTTTATAATTTATAAATGTACCCCTATATTTTTATTATTTATAAATATACCCCTATATTTTTTATATTTACGCGTATCCCCCGCGTGTCCGTATCCTAGTTTTTTTAAAATGCCGTATCACCGTGTCCGTGTCCGCGTATCGCCGTGTCCACGTATCCGTGTCCATGCATCATAGCCCGGACCTAATAAAGGAGATTTTAAAGAAATACGACGTGTTTGAGAAGCCCCATACGGAAACAGCCAAGATTCTTACGAGTGGGATTGTGCTTCTCGAGGGCGAAAAATGGGCTAAACACCGAAAGATCATCAATCCCGCTTTTCATCTACACAAGTTGAAGGTAACTAAATTAATTACTCTTAGTATCTTTATTTTTCATACTGTAACCGAATAAATGCGTTCGATTTAATTTAAGAAAAATAATTTGAATTTTAAATGAATGAGTTAATTAAATTTTGTATAAATACCTGTTGTATATATAGCAGAAAACATGCACCAAATCCCCTATACGTATCAATTTCGATGAACTGGACCACATGGTCGTATCGGAAAAAAAAAAAAACTCATTTATGTATTATTGTAACACATACCGATGTGTATTATAGTTTGGTTGTACCTAATTGGTTAGTTGTCAAATCACTAAAAAAAAAATTAGTGATGCCACAACTCTGAGATTATCAAAAGTTGTCACTAAATATATATATTAAATGATAACATATTTATGTTGTTCGACGCTAATAACTCATTTTTTTTTTGTTGTCATTTAATCCCGTTTATTGTCACTAGCATTAGTGATACACCATTAGTTACAACCATAGTGACAATATTTTTTGCCTAATCATGTTTAAATTAGCGTTGCCAATTAAAAGATTATTTCCTCTAATGAATGTGATGTTATTGTAACTGGATTTTTTTAGATAAGACCACTATGTTATATATTTTTTTGGTAGTCAACTTTTGTATGATCATTACATACATACAGTAGAACCTCAATAAAATAATACTTAATTAATTAATAACCTCGCTTAAATAATATCTTTTTTCCAGCCTCAACTCTAGGACAACATGCTAAAAGAATATTTCGCTAAATAAACAAAATTTTGGTGGTCGCAACAGCATGTATTAGTTTATAGTTGTCTAATTTATAGTGGTTTAACTGTAATATCCATTTGGTTAAGTATTTCACAAACTTTTACCTCTTTAACAGAATATGGTTCCAGCAATTGGTTTAAGCTGTACAAACATGATATCCAAGTTGAAGTCAAAGGTTTGCAGTAGTACCGGCGGAAGCTGCGAAATCGATATGTGGGCATGCCTGGAAGATTTCACGGGCGATGTTATTTCGCGCACGGCTTTCGGCAGCAACCACGACCAAGGAACGAAAATAATTCAGCTTCAGCGTGAAAAACTTAAGCTCACCCTCCAACTATTGCAGTTTTCGTTTATCCCTGGATGGAGGTGATGAAATATTAAATTACAAACATTTTTTTAATTTTTCCTTTGTTTATCATCTTGCATTATTCGAGGATTGTTGAATGACCATCTCAACCAAAAGTTTAAGTTGTTAGTGAAATGTATCATTTAATATTAATATTTTCAAAAGGATTTTAAGTGGATTTCGATTTGCAGTTACCTTCCGACGAAACTAAACAACAAAATCAAAGCGATAAACAACGAAATTGAGTCCTTACTAAGGGGTATAATCGACAAAAGGCAGAAGGCAATGGATAGGGGAGACGAGGCTCCTAGCGATGATTTATTAGGTATACTAATGGAATCAAATTCAAGATTTGTCGAAGAATGCGAAAATAAGAATAAGGGAATGAGTATTGAAGATGTGATTGAGGAGTGCAAGCTGTTCTATGTGGCCGGCTCGGAAACAACGGCTTGTTTGCTCGTGTGGACTATGGTTTTGTTGTGCGAACATATTGAATGGCAAACTCGAGCAAGAGAAGAGGTTATTCAGGTATTCGGGAACTCAGAGCCAAGTTTTGAAGGATTAAATCAGCTCAAGAAGGTAAGATATTTATTTATTATGTATCTTAGTTTCAGATTTTCATACAAGTTCACTACAATACTTGGAAGCGTTTTGAGACTTAATTTTATTTTGTTTTCAAAATGAAAGTAATGTTTGTTGCACTTTGCGTAGAAACAGAAAACACTGTAGCAGTCAAATCATGACTAAATGTGTTGGAGAAAAAAAAGATATCAGTACAAGAATTTGGTAACCAAAGCGATCTTTATTTATTTTCTAGTGAAGACATTTTTTTTTTCCCGTAGCAAGTCAAATCATATTCGAAGAAGAGAGTAATTTTTAGAATCATTTTAAGGAACATAGATGGGTTAAACACTAGGAGGAAAATGAGAACCCTATGCAACACAAACATTACCTTTTCTATGATTTTGAGACAATAGAACAATTTCTCTAAAAAAGTTTAATTAATTGTAGGTTATGATCATTATAATAATTATACATCTTGACTTGATGACAGGTTAACATGATCTTACAAGAAGTGTTGAGGTTGTACCCGCCATTACCTATGATCAATCGATACTCTACAAAGACGGTGAAACTCGAAAACCTAACTATTCCGGCCGGGGTACATTTGTTGTTGATGGTAGGGTTAGTCCATCGTAATTCCGATATTTGGGGAGACAATGCGAATGAGTTCAATCCTCTAAGGTTCTCTGATGGAGTATCGAAAATTCAATCGTCATTCGTACCGTTCAGTTCAGGGCCTCGGATATGCGTCGCACAAAACTTTGCAATGGTTGAAGCAAAAATGGCTCTAGCTACAATTCTCCGAAGCTTCTCATTTGAGCTTTCGCCGTCATATTTGCATGCTCCTTTCTCCGTTACAACTCTTCAACCACAATACGGTGCTCCAATCATCTTTCAAAGCCTAGAGCCGTTCATTTCAGGGTCCTAAACAAGTGGATTAAAAGTTATGAATGTACTAAAAATGTGATGCATCATGCAATAAACTCGTACGATTGTATTCATTTTAGCCATGTTTGAGATTGTTGATTTATATACTTGCATAAACATGTAGTGTTGTAACAATTTACTTGTTTCAAAGAAAAAAAAACCTACTCCCTCCGTCTCATATTAATTGTCTTTTGAAATTTTTTTGTTGTTTCAAATTATTTTTTTAATTAATGCTTCATTGGAATTGTAAAGTAAAAAATATCTAGTATTCACCCGTGCGATGCACAGGGCAGCATATTTTCAACTAAAAATACATGTTTGTAAAACAAATTTACGCACCCTTGCGATGTTTGAAATACATATTTGTAAATCCTATTTTGCACCCTTGAAATATTGTATTTTGACACTTTGCACCCTCTAAAAAATTCATAGTACTTTGCACCTTAAAAATACAATAAATTATGCACAATTCACCCACAAATGAATCTTTTAAACTAGTGAAGATAATTTAATATTTTTAGTGGTATTTTTTACGAGGCCATGTATCAATTTTTTTTAATGCTTTTGAAGATAAAAAATGTAAAAATAAATATACATTTCTTCAAAATATTTAAAAGTTTACCAAAAAAATAATGAGAAAAATTCCTTCATCTATTTTTTTTATCAAGTTATTTGAAAGTTATATTTTCTTACAAATATTTTCACCAATTACAACAAAAGATCCAACAATCGAATAATTTAGAGAGAAAAAATACGATTTTTTTTTTGTAAGAAAATAAAGTTTTTAAGTAACTCTATGGCATTTTTTTGGCATTTTGTACGCTCAAATTGGGTAGGGGTAGTAGGCAATAAAATTTAATTTGTCATTTTGCACCCTGAAAAAAAAAAAACTCAAATTTGCGTTCTGCTGAATTTTAAAGTTCAATTGAAAGTGCATTGTAAATGATTTATTGTGTTTCAAGAGTTCATAGTGCTATTAATTATTTCCAAGGTGCAAAGTGCCAAAATTCAGTATTTCGAGGCTGTAAAGTGGCATTAAACCAAAACTCTTCAACCGCAAAGTCAAAGCTAATGGAGAGGAGAGAGAAATAAACATAATAAATAAAGATTATTTGACAAACCCCCCTATTACACATGTGTATTTATAAGGAGTCCAATGTTTTGTCTACATTTAAATAATTCCAAATTATTTTTAATTAATTAAAATTAGTTAAGTTACATTATTATACCCTCACACTAATCTAAATATATCTTACATTAGAAATACATAACTGCGTAATATTTTTTTCATAGTTAAAACCCAACGAATCACGGTAATCAAAACTTATCTTACATTATAAATACATAACTGTGTAATATAGTTTTCATAATTAAAACTCTACAAATCACGGTCATTAATCTTTACCCACAACCCACACTGCCTCTCTCAATCGCCATCTTTCTCCCATCTCTGTTGACGACGACGGTTATAATGAAATATCTTGCCTCTTGCCATTATTGGCTTGTTTTGTTTCGTAATTTGTGTTTTGCAAAATATTTTGGGAGTCAACGAAGTTTGAAGGACTTGCAGATGCAACAGACCGTCGTATGGAACAACATATTTTGTAGAGGTATTAACTGACACAATAATGGGATTAACACTCAATAATCCAGGTTGGCTTCTTGTGTATTTTTTTTGGGGCAATTCTTTTTTCTCACTATAATAATATACTTGAGATATTCTGAGATCTTCATTGACATGGAACAATGGATTGAAAAATAACGGAAATAAAATCCACATCTACCTTTTCCTAGTATATAGAAGTGGAAATCAGACGGATCGGATGGGATATAACTCTTTTGGAAATTTTTTGATTTATTTCGGAACTGTAATATAGGTTCTTATTCGGATTCCGATTTTTTCGAAAATTTCGGAAAATCGGAAATTTTCGGAATTACTTGTTTTCGGAAATCTTCGGAATATTCGGAATTTGTAAACTTAAGACAAAAACCCCAAAATTGTACAAAAAAATTTAAAAAAAACAAAAAAAAAATCGAAGCAATATCAACGATTCATATGTAAAAACACAAGCATTTCATATGATTTAAAACATATAATAATTTCTGAAATAATTAAAAGAAAAACACACAAGATTTGCAGTGAAGTAGATAAATTGATGCAGGAGAAAGTCGAGATCTGTAGCTTCGCAAGGAGAAGAAGAAAAATAGAGTGGATTCAAAATTAGATATGTGGAGATAGGCAGCTTCGCAAGGAGAATAAGAGTGAGGGGCAGCTTCATGAGGAGAAGAAGAGAGAGCGGCAACTTTACAATAAAGGAGAAGATGAAAAGTAGAAAAAGAGAGAGAATTAGAAAAGAGGGGCGTTGCGGAGCTGATTTCAGCATAGTATTTAGGGTTTGAAACTTTTACAAGTAAAAAATAATTAAATAATTATGTAAAATATGTATTATATTAATATATAATTAATAAATGTTACTAATATTCGAAAAATATCGGAAATATGTAGTAAATAATCGGAATTATGTCGGAGATAATCGGAAATATATCGGAAAAAATTGGAACTATTTCGGATTGGAATTCGGAAATTCCGAAATTTTAATATGTATTTCCGATTTTGATCCGATTTTTTTCGTAAATTTTGGAAATCGGAATTTTGGAATTTGGAAGTGAAAAAAAATCGTTCCAAAATCAGAATTATTCGGATCGGATTCGGCAAAAATTGGAAATTTCGTTCCAATTTCCACTCCTACTAATATATTTATTCATACGGACATATTCCTTAAAACAACTCATTTACTTTACGGTGGATCCCACAATTCCACTATACAAACTATACACATTTCACAATTTCACTATACAAATTTATAGTGGATTTAGATAAGTATACATGGTGGTTTTCGATAAATTTATAGTGAATTTCAATAAGTATACATAGTAATTTTCATTTTTATATAGTTGTTTATATAGAGTGATTTTCATTGTTGTTCCCTCATTCATTTTTCGTTTCCACAGATTTATGCAATTTTATTAGGTTTGAAATAATTTGTTTTATGAAAGCTTCATAAATTTTATTCCCACCAACGATGGTGTGACACCAAGTTTGCTTTTGAAAATTTGTTTTCATTTGCTAATTAATTTTTTTCTTGTTTAGATTGATTTAATGACCCTCGTCGGCATTGTTGGTGGTGGTGTACTAGTCTTGCATTTTTGTCCTGGGCATAGTAGTGGTTTACATTTCAAATAGTGGATTTTTCGAATAGTGAATGTACGTTTTTTTTTGTTTGTTATTTTTTGAGTTGTGTTAGTAGTGGATTACGTATGTTTTTAGTGGATTTCGATATGTTTGTTGTGGATTATGTTAATATTAAAGTGGATTACGTTAATTTTACAGTGAATTTTAGGGAAAATTACAGTTTATGTCCCTAAACTTTACCACTAAAACGATTTATGTCCTCAAACATTTCAATCCACGAAATATGTCCTCAAACTTGCCATTTTAGATCACTTTATGTTCTGCCGTTAACATCGGCAGTTAACTCCGACGGAAATAGCACGCGTGGCTCACATGACGTCTATGTGGCCGTTAAATATGACGTGGAATAATATATTGAATATTAAATGTTGACATGGCACAAGAATATATTAATTTCTTCTAACTCACTCTCCCAAATCTCAAATCACGTTTCATTCCCATAAACCTTAATTTTCCCACACTTCACAATTCAATCACCTCAACCCATTCCCAAATTTTCAATCCAATCTGCATTCTTGCTCGAACCCATACAAAAATCGAAGTCATAAACCCATAAAAAATCCAAACAATATTCTCACATTTGAAGAGTTTTTCCCTTCACAAAGAACAGCAGATTCACGTGCAAACACATGCCTGCAATCGAGAGGAAGAAGGTAAACGTGTGATTCTTCGTCTGCTGATGCTTGTGCCCCTTGTGGTCTCGATGAAGCGAGCACAAGGATGGTGAAGATGACACAAATTCTACCCAACTCAGCAGTTTCAGAACCTGCCCAGAAGGTGTTCGACAAAATGTCTGAACCAATTCCGGAAAAAAAAACATGCAACACCTGTCAAAACTGCATATAATTATTTTTTCGCCAAGAATAGAGTGCCCAAGAACGAATTCGAGCTCTCCGACTTCCCCAACGAAGTGGAAGAATACATGATATTTCAGCCCGAAGATGAAAGGGAAATCGAGGAAACATTCGGCATTTGTTTATTGGGCTATTTTGCTCGTAACACACAAGGAAAAATGGCCATGGATTCACATACGATTCTGCTATTTTCAAATTTCACCTCAATTGAAGGATTCGAAATGGGGTTTTAGGGATTGGATTTATGGGTTCATTGAAGATATGGAGAATTATGGATTTTAGAATAGAAATAGGGGATTAGAATGACGTGTCGCTCCACATCACGTTTTTTCGGCCAAGTAGGCACTGGGTGTTGTACAACTCGACATTTAACGGCCATATAGACGTCACATGAGCCACGTGTGCTATTTCCGTTGAAGTTAGCTGCCGACGTTAACGACAGAACATAAAGTGATCAAAAGTGGCAAGTTTGAGGACATATTTCGTGGATTGAAATGTTTGAGGACATAAAACATTTTAGCGGTAAAGTTTAGGGACATAAACTGTAATTTCCCCGTGAATTTTACAAGTGTTTCCGGTAAAATTATAGTAGTTTCCGATAAGTATATAGTGAACTTTAATTTTCGTAACCCTAGTGGATAAAATAAAATAAATAATGAACTAAACAAAAAACAAAAAGAATGTTATAGAATAAATCTTATTAGCTCACAAAATATAAATATACTTATTAAGATAAGGATAAGAAAGCTTCTGCAAGTGTATGTGTATTATGACTTGTGAGAATTATGTATTTCCACTGCATAGTACATCTATTTATACAAGACTAGGTACAAGTATTGTCATGCTTGAATTAAAGATATTTATTACGAAGAGGTGCCACGTTTCACCATATGGAAATGAGTTTATATGTCAGCTCTTTGATTCCTTAGTCCACAAGTAATTACATATTATAATACTCTTCTTGTACTACGTGTTGATGTATCGGCGGTAAATTGGACGAGTAATATATATGTCTCATTAAAAACCTAAAGCCAAAGAATTCAGTGGGACAAAATCGGTCATAAGGGAAAAAAGAGTGCATAACTCAATCAAAGTTGTGTGCATAAGTTGACTCGTTAAAAACCTTTGCTGGAAAACCCAACGGGACAAAACCAATCAAAAGGGAAAAATAGTGCAACGCATTATTGCTCCCCCTGAAATGAGCAGTGTAAACCTCTGTGGTGAGCTATCAATCTTTCTCTATATCGGCTCTTCTCATTCCAACACCGTATACCAATTTCTTAAATGCAGAAGTCGGGAAGGACTTGGTTCGATCGCGTTTTATGTTATGTCCTCATATATGCTCTAAGCAACATTATATTCATAAATGACTTCGTATGTGCATGTTTGTTTAGTAAATCAACAAGATGTACCTCCAGTATTACAAAACATTGTTCATTTATAATCATCGTAAACAATCAATTGAGAAATTTAGAATGTAAAATTATTATCGATGATTATCTCATTTATATCCCATATTTCATTAAAATAACTTATGGGGTTCTTGAATTCTCGTGATTTAATCGCTTTTCCGGTATCAGGCTCAACAGATTGTTCTGGAACACGCTCACTAGGAACCATTTAGTTCGAGGGTCCATTGATTTCCCCCTTTATTTATCTAGGAACAATGTTCTTTGATCCAATAGATCTACCCCGTTTTTGTCGTGAGGGATCATCATTCATTTTCGCATGTTCTTCATGAACAACTATCCTAACTGGAACATTCACATATGGAATATAATTTTGGACTTTACTGGCATTATTAAATCCATCAGGAAGTCTACTGGTAATATTTTATAAATGAATGATTCTATGTATCTCCTTTTCACATTCAGAGGTATGTGGGTCTACATAATATAACTTTTGCTCACACCATGTGAGATTCTCGATTGGTTATGTTTATCATCATCACGGATATTCTGAACATTGTTACCAATCGGTATAAATAATGTCTCATCAAAGTGATGTTGGGAATCGGGCACGTGTACGCAGCGGAAAACAAAACTTTTATGCGAATTAAACGAGTTTAAATCACATAATCACATGCCCGACATATGTTAAACAATTAATTGCGCACCTTTGCGCTTCCAGCGAAATTTAAAAACAAACATACATGCGAATTATTTTATAGAAATTAAATCAATTAGCATGCTCGCAATAAATCAAATAATCATGCTCGCAGTAAATAATGAATTTCATGTAGTCACATAATATACATAAAATCATACAACATACTTACTAAACGAACATGCATATTTAATTTTAAAAAAAAAACGAATCGAACAAATACGGATTCGAAGCTTTACCTATTGAAGCGTGAGGTAGGCGCACGAGTCGAAGCAAGATTGCCACGGAAATCAATCCGTGCAATCCGGGAGCGGCGGCGTGAGCAGCGACGGCGACGGCGTAGAGCAGCTCCTCGATTCTTCGATCTTTCTCCTCTCGGATTTCACCTCGTATACTTCGATCTGCTAAAACGTGGCACTAGACACGTAGTAGTTAGAAAGAATAAACAAAGGAAAGAACTACCACGATTAATCGGCCAAGGAAGGCCGATTTCCGGCGAGTGGACGGCGACGGCGGCGGTGGTGGCCGCGGGGGAGATCGGCCGAGAGAGAGACGAGAGCGGCTAGTGTTTCGTATGTGAGTTGTCTATGTGCAAGACCTATAAATCAAGTATTTATAGTGTCTTGCATAAAAGCCCTAACAGGCTTAAGTTGGACCGGGCCCAACAACTTAAATTCGTTAGTTGTTTGTTCGCTCGTTTCTCTCAATTCAATGATCAGAAAATTGCAACGATTACATTTTTCGGAATCATTATAATGTCCTCGTCATTACGAGTGCCAACTCTCGATTTCCAACTTTCTAAAAGTGGAAACCCTAATTTAGTGCACTTTCTAAATTTGGAAACTTCCCGATTTAGAAAGTTCACTAAGATGTTCGCCTATTCTTTTTCCTTTTCTTATTCTCATTCATAATTCCAAATTACGAATGTTGGACCCAATCATATTGACTTCCAATCATGCAAAGATAAAATATTTTTACCTTTGACCGTTCATTCAAAGATCTCATGTGCACGAGCAGTGTGACCCTCGATGGTTCAGGTGTAAGTTAGCCGTGGGCCCACAACCCTTTTGTGGTCAAAACTCGTCCCTTAGAGTTACGATTAAGATGAAGCTTGTTTCACCTTAATCAGCCAACGAATCAAGATTGGCGTCTAGCAACTACGCATTACGATTCCCTAAATACAAATGAAGTGCCTGCAAGAACCTTTTGATATAGTTAGCGTACAGTACGATCCCTTCGATTCATATGTCCCGATTGAACTAGAGGCATTGATTCATCGAGACCTCCTTAGTAGTTCGATGACTGTACGATCGTTCTAAGTGTTGTAATCGTTACGTGCATGACTTAGAGAATCGAATTCTCTAATCATCACTTAGTCAGCTCTGGCCAGAGACTTAGAGATTATAAACTATGAGAACACACAGGACATCTAAGACTATTCTAGCGATCGAATCCCCAACTACAATGCACAGACCTCCCACTAGATTTCGGACTGTACGAACACTGGCCCTTGGGGTGGTCCTCGGTGGAACTCAAGGACAAGTCAAGATACGCTGGTCCTCTAGTGAAGTCACGGTGATGTCTAGGTCATAAGGACTAATGGTGTACAACTATACCATAGATATCTCTACTCGATTATTGAGAACCACTTAGAGATTTCTAGGGTGAGGGAGTTCAGTGAACTCGTCAACTTACGAGCACCCACTCAACGTATATGCCTATTCGGCGTTGGGTACCCATTTTTACTCTTCTGAGGATGAGGGATTGGCACTTGCGCAGCGCAACCAAATATGCGCAGGTGCGAAATATCGGGCTTGAAACCCAAGGCCACTTGCAATGGGGAATGCATATGATAACCAGTGGGACGTAAATTAACCAGTGTTGATGCATGCAATACTGCATGACCCCATATTGCACTAGTGAGTTTAGATCTCATGAGTAAAGTACGATCAATTATTTGGACGCGTTTAATTAAAATTCCGCCAGTCCATTTTGGGTGTGAACTTGTGCTACTCGGTGCTCGACATTTATTCCCAATGTTGCACAATAATTTTTACTTACAAACGCGCAAATGCCACATTTCGCTTAGTACCACTAGGCAACATAATTGTTGCTATCCCGGAGCCATTTATTATTTCCACGAGATTTGTATCATTTTAATTTGTGCCTTGCACACTGTCACACTTGACAAATATATTTTACTATTAAATATTGAGTGTGTAGTTGCACTATCAAGTAGGCAATAGTCATATTTATCCATGTTGTTCATGTACGCGTGATCAAAATTCAGCTCGACCGCAGGAATATATCATCCAAGGGAGATATATACCTATTTGTATACTTTAAACAACTCGATCGTGGGAATTGTTGGGATGTGAAATGATACGCGTTTTCCTCACGTATAAATTACCGCAAGTATACGGTATCGCATTTTGCAGAACAGTGGTTCCGGATATCGATCCACAGGGACCTTGTAGATTCAAATGCTGAGTAGTGTAATTATATTATCGTTATATTATCTAGCCGATCGTAAATATTTGGAATTGTGAGAAACCCTAATTTGAAAGCATGCAAGATCGTAAACATGCAAATTTAGAATGTACGTAAATAAAGTAACGACAACTCAACGCTGGGGGGACTTCGATTTAAAGGGGACTTGTAGGGCCAAATCCACCTATGTATAATCAATAACGATCTACAAATCCGTTATCTAATGTCACATTCCTTTTCGTTAACCCAGACGCTAATGTACTCTAACCCCCGTCTCCAGTGTAGTTAGAGTCTACCCACAGGTCCGACGTCTCCGTTCAGAACCTGCTATTAAGAGAGCATTTAGGTCAAGTCCTTAAGGGCTACCCGAAGTGCATCACGTCTCCGTTTCCACACCCCGAGCTATGTTTTCCTAACTTCAAACAAGAAATCCTCTCTCGAGTTCATTCCTATTTAATATCAATCTGAGAGCTGATCAACACAATCAGAAGCATTTAATACAGGAAAACATAAACGAAATCAAAACACGACAAATAGATAGCAGAAATGACGATCGAAATCAATATATACAAGGCTTCATTACCCTAGAAGAAAATGTTCTTAGTTCATAACAAACATAGTATCAAAAGAATGTACAAAGGAAATGAAGAACAAAACGTAAAGAAATTGCGTAAGAAAAACCCAAGTCGGAACCCCCGTTGATGATTCCCGCGAAGAACTGTCGAAAACCGTAAAAAGTCGAAGAAGAACGAAGAGTGAGGGCTTGCTTCTATTTATAGTAAATTGCAAAGCTTCCTCAAGAAGCTTTGCTTTTTAAAATATCTGCCCTCGAAAATCGTGCCAGATCGCGATCCAATAAAGTCAGATCGCGATCTGGCTTCTCGAAAAAACGTGAACCGCCATCCCAGATCGCGATCCAGGAAGTGCGGATCGCGATCTGCCCCAAAATCACGATGCTACTGGAATTTGTCACCAGATCGCGATCCGACATTCCTGGATCGCGATCTAGGTCTGAACTTGCTTGCTACTGGAATTTGCATCCAGATCGCGATCCGATTTTCCTGGATCGCGATCTGGGTCTTAATGATCACTTTCTCGGCTTGAAAAATCGGTTTCGCTTCCAAATGGCTTCGACTTGGCAATAAAAGCTAACAAAACCTAAAAAAGGAAATAAAACAAGAAACGCAATAATATATACAAATAAAGCCGAAACTCGGACGAACGAAGACCAAAACTCGAAGATTTGATAAGCAAAAATCGTGCAAAACGAACACTTAGATATAGGAATTGCCCTATTTTTCTTAAAACATGAATACCCGGATCGCGATCTGGAGACTTACCTTGCAGCTTCTGGAAAAAGGCCCCAGATCGCGATCCGACTTACCTGGATCGCGATCCGGGCCTTAAAATCGCAGTTTCTGGAAAAACGTCCCAGATCGCGATCCGACTTACCTGGATCGCGATCCGGGCCCAAAATTGGTGGCTACTGGAAAAACACCCCAGATCGCGATCCGACTTACCTGGATCGCGATCTGGGCCCAAAACTTGCTGCTACTGGAAAAATACCCCAGATCGCGATCCGACCTACCTGGATCGCGATCCGGGACACCTAAAACCTGCCAAAACGAAAATTTAAATGGGTGAGATAGAGATGTTGAACCCTAAAATAAAAAATGCACGAAAATGCAAAAAAAATAAAAACGAAAACAAGAACAAAAGGAAAATGACAGATAATGAGCAACAATGGGTTGCCTCCCATTTAGTGCCTGTTTTACAGTCGACGGCTCGACTTCTTTTGGATTTATTGGGAGAAAATTAGTGCGACACGCTCCACTTCCTCGGGAGCACCATTCGGGTAGTAATGCTTAACTCTGCCCATTCACTTTGAACGACGGACCGTCTCGTCCTCGTATTTCGATAACTCCTTGTGGGGTTGCGCTCAGGACTACGAATGGTCCCGACCAACAGGACTTGAGCTTTCCCGGAAATAGTCGTAGCCGAGAATTGAATAGGAGGACTTGGTCACCTGTCCGGAACTCTCGCTTTGTAATTCTTTTGTCATGCCACTTTTTCGTCTTTTCTTTGTAAATCTTGGCATTTTCGTAAGCATCATTTGTGAACTCCTCCATTTCGTTGAGTTGAAGCAATCGACGATCACCGGTAGCTGTTTGATCGAAATTGAGCTTTTTGACTGCCCAATAAGCTCGGTGCTCCAATTCCACTGGCAGGTGGCACGCTTTCCCATACACGAGTTTGTACGGAGACATCCCAATCGGTGTCTTGAATGCGGTTCGATAGGCCCAAAGTGCATCATCGAGCTTCAATGCCCAATCTTTTCGGTTCGTGCTCACGGTCTTCTCCAGAATCTGTTTGATTTCTCGGTTTGACAACTCAGCAAGGCCATTTGTCTGTGGATGATAGGCTAGCGCAATTTTGTGTCGGATCCCCAACTTATTCGTGAGATTAGTGAGCAGTTTGTTGCAGAAGTGAGATCCTTCATCGCTAATGATTGCCCTGGGTGTCCCAAACCTTGAGAATATGTTCTTGTGGAAGAATTTGAGGACCGTACGAGCATCGTTGGCTGTGGTGGCAATTGCTTCGACCCATTTGGACACGTTGTCCACGGCAAGCAGAATGTATAACTTCCCGTTCGAAGAAGGGAATGGTCCCATGAAGTCTATGCCCCAAACATCGAAAAGCTCCACCTCTTGCATGTTGTTCAAAGGCATTTGGCTTTTGTTGGATAGGTTCCCTGTTCGTTGGCATCGATCACATCGTTTCACGAACTCGTAACTATCTCGGAATAGGGTTGGCCAAAAGAAGCCTGACTGCAGAACCTTGGCGGCTGTGCGAGATTCCCCGTGATGCCCGCCACAAGGTGAAGAGTGGCAATGTGTGAGAATCTCACGTACTTCTGTTTCCGGAACACATCTTCGGATGGCACGATCGGGGCCGGTTCTGAAAAGCAATGGCTCGTCCCAAAGATAGAAACGACTGTCGTGAAGGAATTTTTTCTTTTGATGATAAGAAAGATCGTCAGGAATGATTCCACTGGCCAAGAAGTTGGCCACATCAGCATACCACGGAGTGTGAGTACTAATGGCGAGCAGTTGCTCGTCTGGGAAGGATTCCTGAATATTTCCTTCGGCTGGAACTTCTTCTAGTAAGAGTCTGGAAAGATGATCTGCTACCACATTTTCGCTCCCTTTTTTGTCTCTGATTTCCAAGTCGAACTCCTGGAGTAGGAGTACCCATCTGATGAGTCTGGGCTTGGCGTCCTTCTTTGCGAACAAGTATCGAATAGCTGCGTGGTCGGTGTAAATGATCACCTGAGACCCCAAAAATATACGGTCTGAACTTGTCAACGGCATAAACGACAGCAAGCATTTCCTTTTCGGTCGTTGAATAGTTCTTCTGTGCCTGGTCAAGTGTACGACTCGAATAGTAGATGGATTTGAAGATTTTGTCCCTCCTTTGTCCCAATACTGCACCTACGGCATAGTCGCTCGCATCGCACATGATCTCGAATGGTTCCTCCCAATTGGGAGTAATCATAATCGGTGATTGGGTTAGCTTCTCCTTAAGAAACGTGAAAGCCTGCAAACAAGCAGAATCAAAATCAAAGACAGCTTCCTTCTCAAGCAAATGACATAATGGTTTTACTATTTTCGAAAAATATTTAATGAATCTACGGTAAAACCCAGCATGCCCTAAAAAACTTCTAACTCCCTTGACATCCTTCGGTGGAGGCAATTTTTCAATCGTTTCGATTTTTGCCCTATCCACCTCAAGACCCTTTTTCGAGACCTTGTGACCTAGAACAATACCTTCACGAACCATAAAATGACATTTTTCCCAATTTAAAACAAGGTTCGTTTCTGTACATCTTTTCAAAACAAATTCTAGATTGTGCACACAATGATCGAAAGACGATCCAAACACAGAAAAATCATCCATAAACACCTCAAGAAACTCTTCTACCATATCGTGAAATATAGACATCATACATCGTTGAAAGGTAGCAGGCGCATTACACAAACCGAAAGGCATCCTACGCAATGCAAAAGTACCGTAGGGGCAAGTAAACGTAGTTTTCTCTTGGTCTTCCGGGGCGATTGAAATTTGATTGTACCCCGAATAACCATCAAGAAAACAGTAGTACTCGAAACCTCCTAGCCTGTCTAGCATTTGATCGATAAAGGGAAGGGGGAAATGGTCTTTTCTAGTGGCTGCATTCAATAATCGGTAATCGAAGCATACACGCCACCCAGTGACTGTTCTAGACGGAATAAGTTCATTTTTGTCATTCACAATAACCGTCATCCCACCCCTTTTTGGCACAACCTGCACCGGACTGACCCACGGACTGTCAGAAATTGCATAAATCATACCAGCGCCTAACAGTTTTAAGACTTCTTTTTTGACTACCTCTTTCATTGACGGGTTTAACCGCCTCTGAGGTTGGACTCTCGGTTTATAGACGTCTTCCATTAGAATTTTGTGTTGAACAATAGACGGGCTAATTCCCTTAATATCCTCAATAGACCAACCTATAGCTGACCTATATTCTCTAAGGACCTCCAACAGTGTGTTTGTTTCGGCCTCGCTCAAACTAGAAGAAATAATCACCGGATAAGTCTTGTCTGCTCCAAGAAAAGCATAACAAAGATAATCCGGTAATTCCTTCAATTCCAGTACGGGGGCCGTTTTCACACTAACTGGTATCTCGGGGACGATTCATACCTCGTCTACGCCTAAAATCTTGGCACACTCAAGAAACAACACACAATCAAGCACATCATTTTCAATAGGAGTTTCAGGGGAGGCAGAATGCAAATCAATAGAATTAACAATGCAGTGCTCAATAGAATCACCCAATTCATACAAATCAAAAAAGGAGGAAACACAGTCCTCGATCACGTCTATTCTACTGCAATGCTCAACATGCTCAGAGTGTTTGAATACATCTGTCAAATTAAAAACAACTTCTTCCCCATTTACCCTAAGCATTAAAGATCCTAATTCCATATCAATCATCACCTTACCAGTGGAATGGACGACCTAAAATGATTGGTGCTTCATCATCTTCAGGCATTTCAAGTACCACAAAATCAACAGGCAAAATGAATTTATCTACTTTAACTAGCACATCTTCTACAATCCCATCGGGATATTTCAATGAACGATCAGCTAGTTGTAAAGTCATGCGAGTGCGGTTCAAATTTTCTAAGCTCAGTTTTAGAAACACAAACATAGGCATCAAATTAATACTTGCCCCCAAATCACATAGAGCTTTATCGAAAGTAGAATTTCCAATAATACAAGGAATAGTGTAACTCCCTGCATCTTTCATTTTCGGTGGTAGATTCGACTGAAGAATGGCACTGCAAGTTGCCGTGAGTGTCACTGGTATGTCTTCTTCGATCCGAATTTTCTTGGATAGGACTTCCTTCATAAACTTGGTGTAGTTTGGCATTACCTCCAAGGCTTCTGCAAAAGGGATGTTGATTCGAATCTGTTTGATCCTTTCAATGAACTTCTTCAATTGATCCTTGAACTTCTTCTTCTTCTGTCTTTCTGGAAAAGGAATAGGAGTTATCATAAGAGGGGGATTATCAGGAAAAGAAATGTTATTGGGCTTACTAGTCTCTTTTGTACTACTCCCTGAAATGGTGATTTCCGGCTCGACCGGGGTCGGTTGTACAGCTGGCCTTGGTGATTCGTCTGTCGGATAAGGAGGATCAGTCATTTGCAAACCACTTCGGGTGGTTATGGCTTGACAGCTTTCCTTTGGATTGACTTCGGTATTGCTCGGAAATCCACCCTTGGCCATTGTGGACATGGATTGGGCGATTTGCCCTATTTGCTTCTCCATGTTCTTCATTGTTGATTTCAGGCCCTCCATTTCCTGTTCTTGTCGGTGAAGACGCTCGTCATACGTTGGCCCTCGTTGCTCTCTTTGATGGTTGAAATCGGGAGGTGGTTGTAGAGCATTCTTTGGATTGGCATAGGAGAAGTTCTCGTGATTCCGAATTCCCGGGTGGTAATGAGTAGGGTTTTGGTTCTGATTGTTGGTTCCTCGGAAATTGTTGAATCGGTGGTTCATAAAGTGTGCATGCTCCCAATCGTCGTTTGTGGCTTGTGAGGTACTTGCTGCTGCTACTCGTTCGGTCTGTGGCCCTCGAACTGATAATTGGGCGACCTGATTTGATAGGGTCGCTAGTTGTGCTGAAACTGCGGCTAAAGGATCGAGTTGGTGGACTCCGGCCACCTTTTGTATACCACTCCGTTCGGACGGCCAATGGTAAGCATTCTCACACATTCGCTCGACAATGTCTCGAGCGTCTGTGGGAGTCTTGTTTTGCAATGATCCACCTGAGGCAGCATCGACTAAAGATCGGGCTGGTTGATCGAGCCCATTGTAGAATAACTCCATTTGATCCCACCGGTTGAATCCGTGTTGAGGGCATTGTCGTAATAAGTCCTTGAATCTCTCCCAAGACTCGTGCATCGGCTCTTGGCTCATCTGTCTGAAATTGCCTACATCTCTTCGTAGTTGTGCGGTCTTCGAGGGTGGAAAGAATCGTGCCAGAAAGGCTTGTGGTAATTCTTCCCAACAGGTGAGTGATCCTGGATTAAGACTCAGAAGCCAACTCTTCGCTTTGTCTCTGACAGAAAATGAGAATAGCTTCAGCCGGATGGCATCATCAGAAACACCGTTAACTTTGATCGTGTCACAAATCTCCAAGAAATTGGCAAGATGGAGATTTGGATCTGCAGTGGCTGCTCCGGAGAATTGGTTCGCCATGACCATGTTGATTAGCCCCGTCTTCAGCTCGAAGTTGTTTGCGGCTATCGTCGGTTTCCTGATTCCCGAATAGTTCTCATTCACAGCTGGAGTTCGGTATTCTCGCATTGTTCGCTCGGGTGGTAGGTTCGGTCTTGGCTGCTCGTGATCTCGTCCTGGCTCTCGATCGTACTCAAAGGCCAGGTGCTCTGGATTTCCTTGATCTTCGGCCATTGGTTCACTTTGTTGGTTGCGCGTGGCCCTTAGTCTACGTAATGTCCTTTCAATCTCGGGATCGTAAGGTATGATTTCCAAATTTCGACGCCTGGGCATAAACAAAGTGAGTGGTTAAAATCAAGGTAAAAATCGAAAATAAAACAAGTAAATGGCTAAAGTAATAATCAGATAATTGGTAACACTATCAACAAAGATAAAATCAAATTGGTCCCCGGCAACGGCGCCAAAAACTTGATACGCGTTTTCCTCACGTATAAATTACCGCAAGTATACGGTATCGCATTTTGCAGAACAGTGGTTCCGGATATCGATCCACAGGGACCTTGTAGATTCAAATGCTGAGTAGTGTAATTATATTATCGTTATATTATCTAGCCGATCGTAAATATTTGGAATTGTGAGAAACCCTAATTTGAAAGCATGCAAGATCGTAAACATGCAAATTTAGAATGTACGTAAATAAAGTAACGACAACTCAACGCGGGGGGGACTTCGATTTAAAGGGGACTTCTAGGGCTAAATCCACCTATGTATAATCAATAACGATCTACAAATCCGTTATCTAATGTCACATTCCTTTTCGTTAACCCAGACGCTAATGTACTCTAACCCCCGTCTTCAGTGTAGTTAGAGTCTACCCACAGGTCCGACGTCTCCGTTCAGAACCTGCTATTAAGAGAGCATTTAGGTCAAGTCCTTAAGGGCTACCCGAAGTGCATCACGTCTCCGTTTCCACACCCCGAGCTATGTTTTCCTAACTTCAAACAAGAAATCCTCTCTCGAGTTCATTCCTATTTAATATCAATCTGAGAGTTGATCAACACAATCAGAAGCATTTAATACAGGAAAACATAAACGAAATCAAAACACGACAAATAGATAGCAGAAATGACGATCGAAATCAATATATACAAGGCTTCATTACCCTAGAAGAAAATGTTCTTAGTTCATAACAAACATAGTATCAAAAGAATGTACAAAGGAAATGAAGAACAAAACGTAAAGAAATTGCGTAAGAAAAACCCAAGTCGGAACCCCCGTTGATGATTCCCGCGAAGAACTGTCGAAAACCGTAAAAAGTCGAAGAAGAACGAAGAGTGAGGGCTTGCTTCTATTTATAGTAAATTGCAAAGCTTCCTCAAGAAGCTTTGCTTTTTAAAATATCTGCCCTCGAAAATCGTGCCAGATCGCGATCCAATAAAGTCAGATCGCGATCTGGCTTCTCTAAAAAACGTGAACCGCCATCCCAGATCGCGATCCAGGAAGTGCGGATCGCGATCTGCCCCAAAATCACGATGCTACTGGAATTTGTCACCAGATCGCGATCCGACTTTCCTGGATCGCGATCTGGGTCTGAACTTGCTTGCTACTGGAATTTGCATCCAGATCACGATCCGACTTTCCTGGATCGCGATCTGGGTCTTAATGATCACTTTCTCGGCTTGAAAAATCGGTTTCGCTTCCAAATGGCTTCGACTTGGCAACAAAAGCTAACAAAACCTAAAAAAGGAAATAAAACAAGAAACGCAATAATATATACAAATAAAGCCGAAACTCGGACGAACGAAGACCAAAACTCGAAGATTTGATAAGCAAAAATCGTGCAAAACGAACACTTATCATGAAGCTCAGGAGTCAATGAAATTTCGCAAGAGGTTCTAGATTAGCCGGTTTTAATTTTATTAACATGCTCTGATTAGATTCTTTTAAAGCGGAATAAATCTAATCTAGCAACTTACTGTTTTCGCGAACAGATTCGTTTATATTTTCGGCGCACGAAAGAGGACCACGTCAAGCCTTCAATCCTGAAAAAACTGTTGTCTAGAAATTTCCAGCAATCTTCCTTCACGGATATCTCCGAGATGGTTGATCTAATTGAGAAACCTTTCGAAAGGATTATAATACTATGGGTTAGGAAGCTAATGTATAAATTTCAAGCCCATCAGATGAAGGGTTGATTTATGGTGAATTTCCTCGCATGACTGCTCAGAAATTTCGGGAATTATAGTTTGCTCTAAAAACATATAATCTTCTATTGTATATCCCGGATTAATAATTCTTCTACAAAGGTGGACTTGTACTTGAAGAAATCTAAATCTATAAACGAAAAACTTAGAGAGAAAAGAATAAGAGAAAAAATCTAAACTTAGATTTCTCTCGTACGTGAATAGGCGTGTACTCATAATTTTCTCATCACAAGGAATTAAAGACACACATAGAGAGGATTACATGGAAACAAATCCCACTCCTTCTATAACTCTATATAGTCGAAAATAGCAATCCAATGTGGACTTAATTTTCGGCTATATTAATTCCAATATATAATATTGGTTGAACTTTATTTTCTCGATTAATTAGAAAACCCATTGGGCTACAATAGGGACGAAAGGAGAAAATATAAATCGGGCAACTAATAATTAATTAAATCCAAACTCTTAAAAGAATTCATTTAATAATCATTAAATAATTATTTATTTTCCACTACGAAATAATTATTGAACTCCCGTTTATATTCTCAAATATTACATTCGAGCTCCGGTCGATCATTACTTAGATTCTCCCCACATTAAGATATCTTATAAGTTATAACCACCAAATAATTTATTCACTGCTAAATAAATTAAATGGTTTCTTTTCATGAGTCTTACCCGCTTAACTTATTTGAGTATGCCGGATACGAAATCCACCTGGCCAGGACTTGGCATAAACAAATCTCATAAGCTACTCAAGGGTTATTATCAATCCCATATTTCAGAGATGTGAATTCCTTTCGATAATTAATTTACACCTATTAATTCTTAATGTCTCTACCCAACGCACCGGGGGCCATTTGACTCAAAGAAGGAATCTCTCCCATTGTGACATCAAAGTAGAGATCATCAATTAAATATGTACGTTAATTATCCAGGGATTAAGAGAGTAAGTAATTTACTGTCAACTAGAAATAATACAGTTTTATTTTGAACAGTGATGATAATTATTTCACTTTGTCCGGTTCAGCACATGGTGTGGCCGGCTCGGGGACAACGGCTTGTTTGCTCGTGTGGGCTATGGTGTTGTTGTGCGAACATATTGAATGGCAAACTCGAGCAAGAGAAGAGGTTATTCGGGTTTTTGGGAACTCGGAGCCGAGTTTTGAAGGATTAAATCAGCTCAAGACGGTAAGATTTTTATTTATTATGTATCTTAGTTTCACATTTTCATACAAGTTTGCTACAATACTTGGAAGCGGTTTGAGACTTATTTTCATTTTCTTTTCAAAATGAAAGTTGTTTGTTTCACTTTGCAATGAAACATAAAACATTGTAGCAGTCAAATCATGACTGAATGTGTTGGAGAAAAAAAAAAGATTTCTGTAGAAGAATTTAGTAACCAGAGCGATGTTTATTTATTTTCTAGTGAAGACATTTTTTTTTTCTGTAGCAAGTCAAGTCATATTCGGAGAAGAGAGTAATTTTTAGAATCATTTTAAGGAACATATATTCATTTTGGGTTAAACACTAAGAGGAAAATGAAAACCCTATGAACCATAAATATTATTTTTTCTATGATTTTGAGACAATAGAACAATTTCTCAAAATGTTTAATTAATTGTGGGTTATGATCATTGTAATAATTATACATCTTGACTTAATAACAGGTTACTATGATCTTGCAAGAAGTGTTGAGGTTGTACCCGCCATTACCTATGATCAACCGATGCTCTACAAAGATGGTGAAACTCGGAAACCTAACTATTCCGGCCGGAGTACATTTGTTGTTGATGGTAGGGTTAGTCCACCGTGATTCCCATATTTGGGGAGACGATGCAAACGAGTTCAATCCCCTAAGGTTCTCTGATGGAGTATCGAAAATTCAATCGTCATTTGTACCGTTCAGCTCAGGCCCTCGGATATGCATCGCACAAAACTTTGCAATGGTTGAAGCAAAAATGGCTCTAGCTACTATTCTCCGAAGCTTCTCATTTGAGCTTTCGCCATCATATTTGCATGCTCCTTTCTCCGTTGTAACTCTTCAACCACAATACGGTGCTCCGATCATATTGCAAAGCCTAGAGGCGTTCATGTCAGGGTCCTAAACAAGTGGATTAAAGTTACGAATGTAATAAAAATGTGATGCATCATGCAATAAACTCGTACGATTGTATTCATTTCAGCAATGTTTGAGATTGTTGATTTATATGCTTGCATAAACATGTAGTGTTGTAACAATTTACTTGTTTCATCAACAAAAATAAACTGCTCCTTTCGTCCCATATTATTTGTCTCTTTAAGAAGTCTTTTTTGTCTCTTTAAAAAGTCTTTTTTGTCTCAAATTATTTTTGTAATTAACGGTTCGATGAAATTGTGAAGTAAAAAAAACAATTTGAGACAAAAACGCCACCATAGTAGTGTTACTAACATACAATGGCATATGGTTTAGTAGTTAGTTTAGTGCCTTTTTAATGAATTAGTCCCGTAGCTCAGTTGGTTAGAGCGTTGGTCTTATGAGCCGAAGGTCGCGGGTTCGAGCCCCGCCGGGACTAATTTATGCTACATTGCTAACACCTCTTAGTAGAAATCTAAAAGTTCAATTTATACGATTATATATATATTTTTGAAAATGGGGTAAAATTTCTATTTATACTAATATTAAAACACGTCGATACACCTTTATGAATGAAAAGAGGATGCTAATGCAATGCATGAGTGTAATATAAAAATAAAAATATGTTTTAGATAAAATAATCGAACGAAACTTTGAATAGTTGATGTATAATACGGTATAATAGAAAAAAAATTTAAAAACAATATCAATTAATTTGATTAAAGTACCGAAATAAACAAAATAAATGATAAAAGAAAATATAAAATAAGAAAAGTGTGATATAAAAGATAATATATATTATGAACACCAAATGGTACAACTATCTCG
>NW_012194357.1:615699-681631 GCF_000504015.1 Erythranthe guttata
ATGGATTTTAAAACTATATTTAAATTTATATTCAAATTTAGTAATTGATGCTACATTACTAACACTTCTTACTAAAAATCTAAAGTTTCAAATTATATATATATATAGAAAATTTCTATTTATACTAATATTTGTCATGATTTGGACATTTTCAGTTTTAATGGAATTTTAAAAACTATATTTACATTTATATTCAAATTTTAGTTAAGAGGTTTTTTGTGCACAAGTCCCTCACCAACAGTCTTTATTGTTATTATAGGTTTAGGGTTTATTCTCTTTTGCCAATAAGTTCATCCATTTAATATTCATTATAAATAAGTTCATCACAAGTCCCTGACCAACCGTCTTTATTATTTTAGGTTTAGGGTTTATATCTCTTTCGCCAATAAGCTATTCCTTTAATATGTATTTATACTAATATTTGCCATGATTTGGACATTTTCAGTTTTAATGGAATTTTAAAAACTATATTTAAATTTATATTCAAATTTAGTAATTGATGCTACATTACTAACACTTCTTACTAAAAATCTAAAGTTTCAAATTATATATATATATATATATATAGAAAATTTCTGTTTATACTAATATTTGTCATGATTTGGACATTTTCAGTTTTAATGGAATTTTAAAAACTATATTTAAATTTATATTCAAATTTTAGTTAAGAGGTTTTTTGTGCACAAGTCCCTCACCAACAGTCTTTATTGCCAATAAGCTCATCCATTTAATATTCATTATAAATAAGTTCATCACAAGTCCCTGACCAACCGTCTTTATTATTCTAGGTTTAGGGTTTATATCTCTTTCGCCAATAAGACATTCCTTTAATATGTATTATAAATAAAAGGAAAAATTAATGTATATGACAAAATTACCCCCAAGCTATTACACCCAATTCTTAATTGTAACCCCAATCTAATCAATTTTGACCACAAAAATTCAATTATAACTTTTTTTTTTTAAAACCTTATTTTTTTTTTCTGAAATTACTTTTTTGCCGCCGATTTCCGGCATTGAATTTTCGATTTATTTATTATTTTTTTCTTGGTCTGTTTTTTCCACCGCCGATTTTCGGCCTTGACTTTTTCGAATTTTTTTTCCTCCTAACATTTTTATCTGTTTTTTTTACGTCCGCCGCTAAACGTTGACCGTAATTGTATTGTACTTAATAGTAATTATATTGTCACTGACAGTACATTGACGTAATTATACTGTCGTTGACTTACATTAACGTAATTGTACTGTCGTTGTCAGTACATTTATGTAATTGTATTGTCGTTGACAACACAACTAGAGTCAATATTATTATTATTTTGGTGTTTTTTTTTTCAATTTTGGTTGATTTGTTGACAAGTTAACGTAATTATATTACTGTTGATGACGGTAAAATAACTATAAATACAATAATATTACTGTCAACCACATCAATATTATTATTTTTTTGGGTTTTTTGTTTTGTTTGAGTTATTGACGGAGTAACGTTATAATATTATTGTTTACTATTGTAATATTACTATAAACACGATAATATTACTGTGGTTGACGGTAATATTATTGTTGTTACAGTAATATTACTGTCAACCACATCAATATTAATTCTTTTGGCTTTTTATTATGTTTACCTTTGTTGAACGGCCAACATATTAATATTACTCTATTACAAAATAATAATGACTTTTGTTGTGTTAATATTACTGTGCTAGAGATTAATATAACAATATTTTTGTGTTAAACTATAGTATAGTTTAATATTACTGTGTTTAACAGTAATATATATAGTTAATATTACTGTCAACCACAACAATATTGCTGTTTAAACGGGAGGCAAAACGATGTTAAAGAAAAATAATTCAAAAAAAAATCGAAAAAGTCAACGCCGGAGACCAGCGGTAAAATCAGGAAGAAATAAGAAGAAAAAAAAAAGTCAACGTCGGAGACGGGCGGTCTACAGCTGCGACGGACGAAATTGTCCATAAAATTGAGTATTGGGTCAAAATTGAATAATATGTGAAATTTGGGGTCAAATTGAGGTTAGATTAAATTAAAGAAGAAAATTTGAGCATATTAAAATGTAAGGAGCTATTATAGTTTTTTACATACCTCTGGACAATATGTAGATTTTTTTGTAAAAAAAGTTTTTTGTCTGGACCCCTTTATGCATAAGTACCCATTGACGGGCTTATTTGTAAAGTGCAATTTAGTTAAATTAAGTATGAAAGATCGGTGATCTGTTACCAAATCGACCAAATTTTCAATCCAAAAAACAACCAGGAATTAAAACCAATAACAATAGACACAGTGAACTGCAAAATGTGGTTCATGACCAATTATTCAATTAATCGTTGATCATGAACATGAGACATAAAATCACAAATCGACATGATCAAACCAGATATATACAAACCAATATTTTTCGTAATTGAAATTGAGTTAACTTGTTTTGTTTTCAATGTATATATACATAGTGTTCATCGAACAGAACTTGATGAAATTATTCCCCATGTTTTGGTTTCAATAATGGATCATTCTTTTACCAAAATACTCCAACATTCTTTTTTTTTTTTTTAGAAAGAAACGTTCATTGTCGATATCCTTATATTGTTGTTAGCTAAAATCTTTATGAACTGTGTGGGTGCGTCAGTGCATGAACACTTCGGGCGTGTCTGCGATCATTGCGGGACATGTCATGGACCATAAATATATTTAAGGTCAAAATTATTCCGTCAACTGTTAAGTGTAGAAATTACTCGCAATATGTTTTACTCTAACATGGATTATTGTTCAGATTAATTTATATTTGTGTTTTAATTGATGCAGTTTGTGTTTTATAGGTTCAAAACGAGAGTTAGATATATCCATGAGCGAAATAAGGTAAAAAGACAAAGGAAAATTGCAAATCAAACTTTGATGAAGGAATTCCGCAACAACTTGGAAGACTCGCGCATGAGTTTCGGTTGAGTTTTTAGTCCAAACTAAAGTTAAGGGTGGGTTATGTAATATATTTTTAAAATGAGAGTCTATATTTAATTAGACTTGACTTTGGTGGAGGGCATCTTAATTCACTAAATATATTAATTAAAAATAAAAATGTAATGTACAATTAAAGGGATTTTTGGATACGTACTATGAATTAGACCGGTCTTCATTTGATTCGGGAAAAAGTCAATTCACGCCATGTCTAGATGAATCTAATTTTATGCATGATTATAAAACTGGTTAAAATCTATTTGATTTACGCTGTCTAGATTGACCCAAGAATAACAATTTTTTTATTGATATATCAAAGACTAAATTAAGAGGATGTTTGACTAAGCTTATAAATTGTTAAAAACTGCTATAAGTTTTTTGAAAAAAATTGGTATTTTTTTAAATAAGATCTTAAAAATTCAATAAATAAGTTCTTAGAGGGTTTTTAAGATTTAAAAAATAAATAAATAAAAAATACCTCAAGTCCACAGTTTTTTATTTATGATCTTATAATGAGTCACAATAGCATATAAGCTAATTATCTAAACACTTTGAAAAATAATTTTAAAAATAAGTCTGTAACATCTCATCAACTCTTAAAATAACTTATTATATGTAAAAACTTATTGGGTTTTAAAATAAGCTTATCAAACGCCCTCTACGAATTATTCATACCGCATGAATCCATCTACTACAATTTTCGGTCGTTTGAGTTGACCAATTCAATTTTTTTTTATATAAAGAAACCACTACAATTTTCGGTCGTTTGAGTTGACCGATTCAATTTTTTTTATATAAAGAAACCAGTGGCCAACTATATTCTGCAGTGACCAATTCATTTATTTGACGAATAAGCAATTTTACAAGACCCATATTCATGTAATTATTTTAAATTAAAGGGAAAATTGCACATCACCTCCTGTAAATTTCTATTTTTTGCACTTTACCCCATCAAAATTTTTAGATGTGAATGTCCCTCTTCAAAATGTCATTCTTGTTGCATATTGACCCGATAACAAAACTTCGATGGATAATTCATTGGAATTGAGTATTTTTGTTGCACGTTGCCCCTTTCAATCTTATTTTTGTTGCGCGTTGCCCTTAAAAACACTATTTTTTTGCACGTTCCTCCAAAAACTGGCTTTTGGGGCAAAGTGCAACTAAAATAGTTTTTATTTTTCTACGAGTATTCTGGGCACTGTGGCCGAAATGGAGATTTAAATTCATCGCTAAGAATGCAAATTTAGCTTCCCATACTCTTGCTCTTTGGGCTCTTTTAGGTAGTTGGATTGGTCGTGTCCCTTTAAATTTGTTTCCTTTAATCTGTTTTTGCGATGGAGGCTTCCCTCTTGTCGACTCGCGTAATTTTTCGTTCTTCTAATTTAATGCATGTGTTAATTATCAAAAAACCAAATAAATAATAAATAAATAAATAAATAAAAAATTTAAGCGCGCCTACTAATGTAACAAGTAACAACTTGTGCTAATATATATTATATTTTTTCCCACCACTCTTATAATCCACCTATATAAAGCAACATATTCTGAAGCAATTCGTACAAAGACAAATCAAATGGCTGTAATAACATTGAGCATTATTTTCACCTCCATTGTTGTAGCTGCATCCATGACATGGGCAGTGAAATTACTAAATTGGGTCTGGTTTAGGCCAAGAAAGCTCGAGAAAATTCTAAGGCAGCAAGGTCTAAACGGGAATTCTTACAGGCCGTTTCTCGGAGACCTAGACGACATGATCAAGTTCATGAAAGCCGAACAGCCGAAAACAATCGAATTGTCCGATGATATATTGCCCCACATTTTTGCATATTACCATCAAATTGTCACCAAATACGGTAAGAATGAATATTTACAATTTTTTAGCTCGCTAGGGGTATTATAGTAATTTTACTATTATTTGTAAATGTAATTACTATAAAACAAAATGAAAAAAAATGTTCCAAAATAGCTAGAGACGGCCCTGAAACTTAATTAGCGACACTAACAATATCAAAAATGATATTAGTGATACTAATTACTAACAATATCGAAAGTTGTCACTAAATGCATATATTAAATAACATCTTTTTTGTTTTGTTGTCATTAATAGCTCTTTTTGCTGCCATTTAATCCTTTTCTACTGTCACTATACAAAATTAGTGACAACTTATTTTGCCTAACTGTGTGAAAATTGATGTTGTCACTCGAAAGATTATTTTAATACTTGATAACATGACTTGCACTTAATTTACATGGATTATCAGGTGAGAATTCTTTCATATGGTTTGGTCCATGGCCAAGAGTAAATATAAGTGATCCAGAGATAATAAAGGAGATACTAAGCAAACCCGATATATTTCACAAGCCACTTCCGGAAACCGCTAAGATACTTATAGGCGGTATGTTATTACTCGAGGGCGAAAAATGGTCGAAACACAGAAAGATTGTCACTCCTGCTTTCCATCTTGAGAAATTGAAGGTAATAATTAACTATATATTTTTAAATTTACATTGGATTCGTGTTGGCAGTTATTTTTCAATTTATTTTGGGAAAATAGGTTTTGAGAGAATATATAATTGGATAATGAAAGTAAAGTTTGTTTATAATTTCAAATGAGACTGAATACGCTGTATTAGCGGTCAAATCATGTTTAAAGGTGTTAGGTAAATGTACTATAGCGTCATGTCTGAAGGAGAGAGAAACTTTAGAAGTTGTTTTGAGATTTTCTTTGGAAACCTTAACAACGAATTTGTTTTCGGGAAAGAATTAAAGTGAAATGAAAACGTAACCAAACATTGCCTTTACTTTTATTTTTTTACGGTGACTTTTGAAATTTGACTTTACAGAATATGGTACCGGCAATTGGCTTAAGCTGTTCGAATATGATAAACAAATTGAAAGAAATAGCTTCGAGTCGTCGCGATGAAGGGGGTTTCGAAATTGACATGTGGCCGTATATTGATGATTTGACGGGAGATGTGATTTCACGGACAGCGTTTGGTAGTAGTTACGAAGAAGGGAGAAAAATATTTCAGCTTCAGAAAGAAAGAGTTAAGCTAGCCCTACAGTTATTGCAGTTCTCTTTCATCCCTGGATGGAGGTAAAACAAACAACCATGTCTTTTTCCTATGTTTTTTTTTAGTTGTTGAGAGGTTTATTGCATTTAGAACCATGTGTTTATTCTAATTTTCAAAGAACTCAACATATTATTAATAGAGTTAATAGCATTTTGCCACCTGTACTTTTTCCCCGTTTTTTTTTTTTTTTTTTTTTTTTTTTTTTTGCATTTTGCCACTTTAATAAAAAAAAATTACACGGGCAGACTCGAATCCGTTATTTTAACTCACTTAACCACCTAGAGCGGATATTCAGGCGAATATTCACAAATTCCAGCGCACGCGCAAAGCACATGACTAAGTACATGAGTTTTTTCGTCTTTTCATTTAAAGATATCATATGGGGTGAAATTTAAAATTCGAAGAACTCAATTGTACTAAATTTGAAACTTCCCCGAATTTGAAATTAAAAAAGATTTGGGTGTTTTTTTAAAAGAAAGTTTCTCCTTAAATAAAAATGCATCATATATAGAGGTTTTTGGCTAATAATAAATTAATAATAACGCATTTTGTTTTAACAATTCGATGTAACACATAGTACTAAATGCAATAAACTCCGATCCTAGTGATGCTTGTTCGAAAAAAATCGGATGATAGGCCAAGTATTGAAATAATTTTGTTTCGCAGGCATGTCCCGACGAAAGTGAACAGAAAAGTGAAAGCAATCTCGAACGAGATAGAATCCATACTACGAGGTATAATCAAGAAAAGGCACAAGTCCGCCACCGAAACGGGAGAAAACGGTGTTTTCTTCGGTGATGACTTATTAGGTCTCATGATGGAATCGAATGCACGTTTCACTCGGGAAGAGGGCAATGCGAATGAGGGCATGACTATTGAAGAAGTAATTGAGGAGTGCAAGCTATTCTATTTCGCGGGCTCCGAGACAAATTCGGGTTTGCTCGTGTGGACCATGGTGTTGCTATGCAAACACCCTGAATGGCAAACTCAAGCTAGAGAAGAGGTTATGCGAGTTTTCGGGAATTCAGAGCCGAATTTCCAAGGATTAAATCACCTAAAAATCGTAAGATTATATATCCTCACTTTTTTTTTCCGAGTTTATTGCATATAGTAACCCTATGTTATATCGAATTGCTGAAGAACTCCTCGTGTTATACATAATAGCAAAAAACCCCTTACAAAGCATTTTTTAAACTTAGCTTTAGGCGGCGTTTAAAAAAAAAAAGAATTATAGGGGAGTTTTTTGCTAATAAAATAACATGGGGGATTTTTCAAAAGTGCAATTAGAGAAAATACGGAGGAGTTAAATGCAATAAACCCTTTTTTTCATTGGCTTTCATATATTGGCATTCTATATGTAACTACATATCGAAAAAACAGGTGACGATGATTCTGCAAGAAGTCCTAAGGTTGTACTCACCGGCACCTCTAACGGTGCGAGCCCCTACGGAGACGGTGAAACTAGGAAACATGACTATTCCATTAGGGGTACATTTGTCATTGCTAATAAGCCAAGTCCATTGTGATCCCGATATTTGGGGAGACGATGCAAAGGAGTTCAATCCGAAGAGATTCTCCGAAGGGGTTTCCAACGCAACGAAGATCCAATCGTCGTTTTTACCTTTCAGCTCAGGGCCTCGGATTTGCCTTGGTCACACGTTTGCGATGATCGAAGCAAAAATGGCTCTAGCAATGATTCTAAAGCACTTCTCGTTCGAGCTTTCCCCATCTTACTTGCATGCTCCTTTCGCGGTTATCACTCTTCAACCACAATACGGTGCTCCAATGATTTTGCGTAGTCTCGAACCATTATAATAAACCATGTTGTTTCTAATCTTTCGTGAAATTATTTCTCCACCGAAATAAAATGATGGTTAGGTTATGTTCATTGTTTAGTTGTACTTGTGTATGAATCATTATGCTTTAATGTAATTCGGATCTCGAAAATATGAACTACTCGATTAACTCAAATGAAATTACATACATCGAATGAGTATTGGATGTAGACATGGCCACCGGTCCAGTTAGAATCAAACTGGGTTAACGGTCTGGAACCGGTCAACGCTAACCGGACCTGAAAAAGACCGTTCCGGTTCCCGTTCCGGTTCCTATATATTGGAACTGCAAAACCGGCAGTTCCAACCATTTAAAAAAGAAAACGTTAATTATAAAATGCCCACAAGTCAGAATTTTCAGAAAAGAAAAGAACAAAAAGTAAATAAATAAGAAATAGCCAATGGTAATAATTCTTTAAATTTACTTAAAATTTTGAAATTAAATTCAAGCCCTTTAAGTTCTATTCCTTCTCTTATTTAAGTTTTTCAAAGTATAACTAATTTGCTAAAAGTTTTTAGTACAAAATGTATTTCAACCCCTAGAAATTTTCAATGTTCGCACTTTCCCCCCTATAAATTAATAAAATAGACTCCCCTTCAAAATTTTGTTGTAGTTGCACTTTGCCCCAAAATCACAATTTCCAGCATATTTTTCACCGGAATTCCATTTCAAGAGCATTTGAGTCATTTCATTATTCCCATCAACATCCTAATATCCTTATTTTTTCTAATAAACGAAAAACACAACCCATTTCACTAATGTCAGGAAACAAATGAAGGTTTTTTTCTCCCAAAACAAATTGTTCCTTTTGAGGTCTCAAAATTGTGAGAATCTTCAATTTCCCCCTCAATTAGCAGCTATTACGGTGATCCGTCCCTCAAATGACACAAATGCCCTTCAATTGGACAAATTCATGTCAATTCCCATGAAAATTGTAATTCGGTGAAAAGTGCATGCAAATGCAACAAAACTTTGAAGGGTCTATTTTTCAATTTGTAGGGGGAAAAGTGCATTTTGTCCCAGTTTTTAGAAGTACAAATATTGTTTTTAAGTAATTAAAATAATTTTAATACAAAGAAAAAAAAATCAAAAATCGGTTAACTGCCGGTTCTCACCGGAACCCAAACTAACGGTTATAGAAACGCCTCCGAATCGTGTATAGGCGGTCCCAGTTCCAAACCAGCGGTTCTGCGAATTACGAACAATCTAAACAAAATAAATATTTTAATCCCATTTCTCAACTTGGACCGGATCCGATCCGGATCCATGTGGATCGGATTCAAAAGGATCCGGATCCAATATCAATCTATATGAATAGATTTAATGTGAATTGAATTTAGACCGATCCAGATTGGATCCAAATGGATCCATTTCATTTTTAATTCAATTTATGAGATTGAATATCTCAACTTTTAGGATTTAATATCTCAATTTATGTAGTTTAATATCTCAACTTTTAGGATTTAATATCTCAATTTATGTGGTTTAATAATTAATATCTAAACTTTCAAACTCACACATATTCACACACACTTTTCATACACAGTTACACACTATCACACACACGCACACACTCATATACACACACTGTTTAACACACACACACCCCATTTTACACACACACACACACTCTGTTTTACACACACACACACACAGCCCGGGAGCTGCCCTGCCGCTCTGTTTTACACACACACACACATGGTTTAACACACACACACACACACACACACTGATTTTACACACACACACACACTCACATGCACACACAGCTTCTACACACACTCACATACACACATTGCTTACACACACACACACTCTGTTTTACAGACACACACACACACTGTTTTACGCACACACACACACACACTCACATGCACACACAATTTCCACACACACAGACACACTGTTTTACACACATACACACACTCACATGCACACACAACTTCTACACACACTCACATACACACACTGTTTACACACACACACACTGTTTTACACACACACACACACACACTGTTTTACACACACACACACACTGTTTTACACACACTCGCATACACACACAATTTCTACACACACACACACACACTATTTTACGCGCGCACACACACACACTGTTATACACACACACACACACACACTATTTGATGCACACACTGTTTTATACACACACACACTATTTTACGCACACACACACACACATACTCACATGCACACACAGACACACTGTTTTACACACATACACACACACATGCACACACAACTTCTACACACACACACACACACTGTGTTACACATACCAATCTAAGAACGTCTTGAGAATTTTTAGGAATCACAAATAAAATTCCATATCAAATATCCATAACTAAAAAAGAAAATACAACGCATATGTTGATGCTACAAAAATAAGAACCATATTTTTAAGATAGTCTGATAGTTAGTTAGTTACCTAGGAAGATGGCGTATTTCCATGTTGGGCCATTAATTTTCCGATGTCTGTCGAAAGAATCTCATCGACTTCTTCATCTTCGGAATCGTAAGCTGCAACAAGAAACAATTATAAAATAGTAAAATACACATGCAAATACTAAAAGTTAAATTTAAGTTTAAACTTTAAAGTGTTAAAGTTGTGGTAGTTAGACCTTCAAGCCAATCACGTGCACATCTACGACAACATCTTCACCACTACGAAACGGACAAATACTTTCAAGATGTCTCTTCAAGTTTGTTGTTCCGCTACTCACATAGAGTTGACCGCACCTCTTACATTTAGCCTTTTGTTTTCCATCGTCAATAACTTTTTGAAAAAAATTCCAAACTTCAGAACTATTTTTCCTAGTTGTCCTCGACTCAACCGAATAACTGTCCTCATCATCATTCTCCATCTATTTCAATCTATATCAAAGTGTGTAAAGACTAAAGACCATAACTTTACAATAAACTCCAAACCAAGAATCACCTGGAATGATCTTGACACCTGAAAATAAGATATTTGTCATGTTTTTTGAACAAAAAAATATTAAAATAAGATCATTAATTTAACAGCCCTAATTTTTTCATCAGAATTAATAATAGCACTTGAGTTGGAAATATATGATCTGCAGCATAATAGTTCTAATAAAATAAATAAATTAATAAATAAATAGTAGAAAAAAATAATAATTGCTAAACAAATATAAAATAAAAAATTACCTCGGAATGATTCCCCGGAGTTGGCTCCGACTTGCTTCTCCTCAGTTCCTTAACATTTTCCGACGGTCTCCGCGGCCTCAAACCACCGGAAGGCCTTATTTTCCGGCGGGAAGGCGACGGCGAAGGTCTTGGCGGCGAGCGGCGTGCGGCGGCGGCGAGCGGAGTGGAGGCTGTTCACGGCGGTGAGCGGAGTGCGGGTTGTTGACGGCGGCTAGCGGAGTGGAGGTTGTAGACGGCGGCGGTCGGCGAGGAGCGGTATACGGCGGCGAGGAACGGCGATGGAGGTGGGGAATGGCGATGGGTTGAGAAATTTTTGGGTTGAAATCTGAGAGAGAATTTTTCGATTAAACTTTTAATTAAAATAATATTTTGACTTTTTTTTTGAGAAAATTGTGTTGGTATTAGATTGGGTTTTAATTGGGTTTTGATTGGATCCAATATGACCCAATTTATTTTGTGGTTAAACTTTTAATGGATTTAAAGTGGATCCACATGGATCCAGTTTTAAAAAAATATCAACTGGATCGGATCCGATTTGTTTCAACTAAACTTAATCTAAACCGGATCCTTATGAACCGAACCGGATCTAGTTGGATCCACGGATCCGGATCCAAATTGCCACCCCTAGGCAAGAGGTTGTCAAGTAGTATTTAACTATTCAACTAGTTCTTGAGATCCTTTCCTAAATTCTCTAATCAATTGAAATACAAACAACTGCACATGGAACAAATACTGTTGAAAATATAATAAGATTCGGTCAACCTAATAAAAAAAGTTATTTAATTCCTTGGATTGAGTAGAATGAAGGATTTTGCCTAACAATCCCGAACATTAATATCCTTTTAAATCAGGATATTTATATTTTCGTATTTTGCTAAAAGTCCATCGGGCAACTTAGTTAGAGCACTTAGATATAAAATAGGGTTTATTAGGGAAAACCCCCTTATTCATATTTTCTAATGAGGTAGATCCAATTTTTTTTCCCCTTTTTGAGATACACCCAATTTTGTCAACTTGGCAAAATATATTATATAATTTCCCTTTAATACCCTTGTTTTATTATTAAACGACATTTATTTCCTTTAATACGTGATTTGAGATTTGCTGATACGTTGCCTAAAATCACGGAATAAATTTACGTGAGATCATTGGCCGTTATATCAAATCGTGTACAATATTTTTTGAAGATTCTCTTCATCGTTTCAGCGGGTTTTATCGTCTTTGAAGATTTCTGCACCGTCTTGGAAATATGATCGATTTTTGAGCGTTTGTTAATTGTTGGACGTTGTTAAGCGGGTATGAATGCGTTATTCGTTTTTATTTTTTGCTCAATGTCCATGATTGTAGTGTACGGTGGTTAGAAATTTTTAAGAATTGTGTTGATACTTGATTATATTAAGTAGAACGTTTTTTAACAAAATTATTCCGTCATATATATATCGTTTTTTTTGGCCGATGATGTTTGTTTGGAAGAGGATTGACAGAGTTAGAAGAGGATGGTTCACGCAGATCGGACCAGAGTTGTTTTATATGAGCTTCGTAGTTGGTTTATGCAATAATCGGAATAATTGTCTGCTGTGGTCGAGTTCATGTTTTTATCCCGATCGATAGTTGGTTTATTTGTTTATAACAGCCGATTTAAGTGTGCTGGGTAGTACATTAAAATATAGTTCATAGTCTTTTTTAATTTAGCGTATGGATTTTGCATTTTAAGTTTATTTTTGATGATATTAATGTATTATCATTCAAATGTATTTGCAGTCTATTTAATCATTTTTTAGTATTCTGCATTTTTTATTTTGTTTCATGATTTTAGGTTTTTTCGATGGCGAATTTCGTACGGATTTTGTTGAGGTTTGGTGGGTTGGTTGCTATAAAGAGGTGTTTACGATGTAATGGCTCGGTAACTTCGGTTAAGTGTTAAACCGTTGTAATACAGTAGTATACTATTATGAATACCGTATGATACTACCATTTTCATTTTATTATACTATTATGAGATTATTAATGTACTAGAGTTTTTTAACTCGACATATTGGTTAGATTGTGTTATGATGTGTTTTATGTATTTAATCAAAACCCTAGATTGAAATTATGAGATTATTAATGTACTATTTTATTGGTTATGTGGAATACTTTACGTTGGTGTTGTTCTCAATGTTCTTGTCATTTCAGTGGTATATTGTTTGTAACACAATTTCATATCACTACTATAACCGTAATATACTATCATAGCAGATTAATGTACTATATTGAAATTATTAATATACTATATGTGGTTGAATAATACGGGATCCATAGTCAATTAACGAGATCCATAGTCGAATTAGATCAATAAGATAGTCTATTACATGATATAAGGAAAATTACCCTAATTGATTAGTATTTCAAACAAACATATTATTCAGTATCCATATATATTATTATTTTTTCATATATATTATTATTTACCCTAATCGTTTTCATATAATAAGGAAAATTACCCTAATTGATTAGTATTTCAAACAAACATATTATTCAGTTTCCATATATATTATTATTTTTCCAATAGTCAATTAACTAAACCCATAGTCGAATTAGATACATGAGATAGTCTATTAAAAGATATGAGATAGTCTATTAATTTTAAAAACAAATCCGCCGCTGTCACTTCTCAAATCTAGGGTTTTGATGATTCTTCGGCCCATAGTCGATTAACGAGATCCATAGTAAAATTATACCAGTGGGATAGTCTATTAAATGATATGGGATAGTATATTAATACAGATGTAATTCGACTATGCATCTCGTTAATCAACTATGGGCCGAAGGATTTGATATTATTTCAAAAGGTAAAGTAACGGGATTTGTGGGATTTGATTGAGGGTAATTATGTAATTACGAAAAGCTTGGGCTTTTATCAAAATGGCAAATTTAAATTTGGATCTACCCCTATTATTTGAATGTTTAAGGGGGTTATATCTAATAGACCCTATAAAATAACTATTTTTAACTGAAAGTATTTTATTATCTTCTAACTCATTCATCCTTAAAACCACATCTACTAAAAAAAATGACATTTCTTCGACTATTTCGCCTCTCCCTACTAGTCCTATGCCGCCCGTCGTCTAAATCCGCCACAACATCATTGAAACAAGGGCAAATTACGGCCACCCCCTGAGCTATGGTCAAATTACGAAACCCCCCTCTCGTTTGGGTAATTACAGCCACCCCCTCAATTATGTATTTATCTTACGAAAAGACCCCTCCAGAGCTAAATTTAGGGATGTTAATTCCGTAAACCCGGATCAAAATTTCGGTACGCCAACATTTCATACCGTTTACCGAACAAAATATACGATTTGGTTCGGTAAATAACCGAATTACATAAATTTTACGTAAAAATATTAAAAAGGAGGGGGGTGGCTGTAATTACCCAAACAAGAGGAGTTTTTTCGTAATTTGACCATAGCTCAGGGGTGGCCGTAATTTGCCCTTGAAACAATGTTATTTTCGTCTAAGTTGTCCATTTTGTGTCCAAACTATATGTTGACATCAAAAGTTTGGGATAAATCACCTATTAATACATTATTCAGTCATTAAGTTGAGTTTCGAATCCAAGTTCATAACATATTTGGGTTTACAAATGAGGCTAATCCATAAATAAGTAATAAATTCATATTTTATGGATTACTTAATTGGACTCAAATCTAACCCAATAAATCCACCGGCCCATGCTGCAGACCGAAACCCTAGCTCGTGCCTATAAAAGAAGGTTTTGGCTATACGTAAAAACCACACTCACGTAGACACATATCGAGCTCTCATGCCCAAATCCCAGACTTCCACCTCGAATTTATAACATATTTGACTTCGAGATGTTTATATTTATTAGATTCAAGAAAAAACTTCTCCAGTTAGAATTTTTCAAAACAAATATTTAGCGATTTTTACTAGTTCATGGCCCAACCTGCCCACCCTTAATTAGAAGTTAGATTATCAGCTACAAAATTATTTGATAATAAAAAAATGTGATTAATTATAGTACATTAACAATATTCGATTACTTAGCTTAGCTTCACCCCTCCCAACCTTCCTACACGAGAAAATTAATTATTCTAAATTAACAATCTTCCCCTCACTTAATTACTACTCTCCGTGAAAATATTTTGTAGGATCTGTTACTAATTGTTTTCGTATCACAATGTTTTCTTGAGAGTTTTTTACGATAATTTATACCTAAATTAATGTAACAAGGTATCAGAGCGGATTGTTGGTACGCTAAAACCTATGTTGCACGGACACGGGAAATAGGGAAACGAACACATTCCAAAAAGTTGGATACGGGAATGTGGGGAAACGCGTAAATAATAAAAATATAGGGGTGCATTAATAATTTCTAAAAAATATTATAATGTTTAATATCATTCCACAAATTACATTCGGGGCTTATAAATTTATTTTAGTATGTAATTAACATCTACAAAAATATTAAAACACCACTAGAAGTGAAAAGGAGACATAATATTTAAGATTTTTTTTTAAAGTATGCAATTCGAAGTTTTTGAGCTTGAAATTTGGATTTAGTTTTTGTGGAAACACCTTTCCAATTTTTAATTATTATCATAAACGCTTCCGACAGGTGTCATGGGGTTTCGGTTTCCGAAAATTTCCGAAATGTGAAAATGTGTGTGGGTTGAAATTTCCGTGCATCATAGACGAAAACCAACTGATGGTACAAAAAATTCTTCATTTATATAAGGATAGCCATATTATTGGCTATCATTGGTATTTTACACTTTTTTTTTTTTGTGTTTTTGTAATAAATTAAATTAAAACAGGAAAAATTGAGACAAGAGGGAGTTCGTGGGGTGGGCGGGCTTGGGCTGCGAGCTAGGTGCGGGCGGGATACACGGGCCGGGCCTGGCCGAGAGGGTTGGGTAGTGGGTTAGGCCGGATTTGAGACGAACAAAATTTGTCAACCAAAATTTTACTAATTCATACTATTTAATCAATTGAACTTATTTGTTACTGAACAAAATTTTAGTGTATATTTAGCTCGCACAGATAAAAATCATGTGCCCGACACTTTACGGATGAACGTTTTCCGAAGAAACACGAAAGCTGGCAACAAAAACAAGGACAAAAAAGAAAATGTGCCTCTATACGAGGGTGAACTTTTCTTTTGCCACGACCAACTGATTGCCCTATCATGCCTTACTAATTTTCTAACGAACGGTATAATATGGTGCCCTAATACGATACCATACCGATTTTATTTCATGGCGTAATGGTATCCAATAATAACCATGATATTTCCCTATCGTGTTTTTTCTATTATTAAATAAATATAAATTTCTTTTTTTGTATTATAATTTATACGTATAAAGAAAGCTTTATGTGTTTTATTGAAAAAAATTAAAATTGATGGTTTGAAGTAGGGCTGAAAGTCGGAAGGATCGGATCGGAATTAGCCTTTTCAGAATATTTCCAAAAAATTTCGGAAGTACAAAATCAATTCCAATTCCAATTCCAAAATTTTCGGAATCTAAAAATTCATTCCAATTCCAAAAGGCCCGGAAATTTCGGAATTTCGGAAATTTTTCGGAAATGACATAAGTATTAAAATTTCGAAACTTCGCTGAAAATTTCATAATTTGCTAAAAATAAAAATTATGAGTTGTGAATTGTGATTTTTGACTTATGGCAGAAATTATGACTCTTTGACTTTGCACAAGAAATAATAAACGTAAAACTAGGGTTTAACATAAAATAAACTAGGGTTTTTTTAGGTGACATGGCCCATAAAGAATAAATACAACTAAATAATTTAAAATAAGTATATATATATATATATATATATATATATATATATATATATATATATATATATATTACTCAAAGATGTATTTTTTGGAAAAAAATCGGATTTTTTCGGAAAAAAATCGGATTTTTTTCGGAATTAATTTCGGAAATAATCGGATCGGAAATCGGAAATTCCAATTTTTTTTTATATAATTCCAATTCCAATCCAAAAAAATCGGAAAAAATCGGAAATCGGAATTTCGGAAATCGGAATGAAAAAAGTTGTTCCAAAATCGGAACTTTTCGGATCGGAACCGGCGGAAATCGGAATTTCCGTTCCAACTTGCACCCCTAGTTTGAAGCATGAATTACTTTCAAGTTTTAATTATGCATATTGTAGAGGTATATCTTTGCTAACATTAGTAGCTAATAGTTCTATTATTGAAGCTTGGACCACAAACTAACATTAGTAGCTAATAGTTCTATTATAACGGTCCATCTTTGCTAATAATTTAATCATAGGGTAAATTACTCTTACACTCCTGAGGTATGCTAGAATAATTTTAAGGTCCATGTTGTATTGGTAATTACACTCACACTCCTGAAACAATTATCGGAAACAAAATTTCATGTCACAGAGACCAATACGCACTATATTTGTTTTCCACAGGGCCGTTAATGCTACCCGAAAGAAAAATATATAAATATAATATAAAATAATGAGGATTTAAGATATGTTGGGTGAGCCATATTTCAAACAATGCTTCAGAGGGGTCGTTGACTGATACTATAGGGACCTTAAAGTTATTTTAGCATACCTGAGGCGTATAAGTGAAATTTACCCTCTAATTATAATATTTGATATAGACTTAATCCCATTTTGCACCCTTGAAATATATAACTTTGGCATTTTGCACCCTCAAAATAAATTAACAACACTTTGCACCCTTGAAACATAATATATCATGCATAATGCACCCCACATGAGTTTTTAAAGCTAATAAAGATAGTTTAATATTTTTAGTGGTATTTAAAAATTATATTTTTTATCACAAAAAATATTTTACGAAAAAAAAATTCTTCAGCTATTTCGTTATCAAGTTATCTGAAAATAATATTTTCAATCAAATACTTCTACCTAATATTTCCACCAATTACAATAAAAGATCCATCAGTCGAATAAAAGTGATAAAATTTTATTTGATTTAATTTTGTAAGAAAATATATTTTTTTCAATTATCCGGTGTATTTTTTATTTTTTCGCACTTTGTGCCCTCGAAATTAGGTTGGAGGGGCTGAAGAAAACAACAATTTAATTTGTTATTTTTCACCTCCGAAAAGAAAACCAATAAAAAAATGAATTATTCTTTATTATTCAACTCAAGCTGCATTGTAAATGATTTATTATATTTCAAGGTTGAAAAGTGGGATTAATCTTCGATATATTAAGTTTTCTCATAATGTGGATAGTGTGACAACTAATGCATTGACTTTTTTTATACCCAACTTTGGGAATAATAATTAATTAGTAACTCAACAACTCAAGCGGTTTGGCAACTCAGCCCTACCTAAATTTTAGGATCGGAGACTCTTAGCCGAATAACAAAATACTATTTAATTAGATCGCTATAATTAATTAATTGCAGCTCACTTAAATTTTAAAAAAACTTAAAAAAAACTAAAAAAAGTCAACGTCGGAAACCGGCGAAAAAATCCGGAAGAAAAGAAAAGAAAAGAAAGAAGAAAAAAAATTCAAAAAGTCAACGTCGGAGACCAGCGAAAAAATCCGAAAGAAAAAAAAAATAAATAAATTTGAAAAGTCAACGCCGGAATCCGGCGGAATTTTTTTTTTTTTTTTAAAAATCTTTTTGAAAAAAAATATTTGGGGTCAAAATTGAATAATCTGTGAAATTTGGGGTCAAATTGAGGATTAATTAAGTTAAGGATGAAATTTGAGCATATGAAGAATTGAGTATAAAGGGTTGAGGGTAATATTGACATATACATGAATGTTTCCTTTATTTATAATAAATATTAAAGGGATGGACTTATTGGTGACATAGATATAGCCTCTAAACCTAGAATAATAAAGATGCTTGGTTGGGGACTTATGCACAAAAACCCATATTCAAAATTCATCTACTCAAATCAGCAACTTCAACTGAGTCCTCAATTAGGGGGTTCAAATTTTTAACCATCATTTACACACTTAAAAAAAGAAAATGTTTTTTTTTACTCTAATGAAGTTATTAAATGAGGGTTCTGTTTTGCTAATTCACTTATTGTGATGTAAATATACTTGCTGAAAATTGAGTTATCGAGTAAGTAACCACATAAACCATCCAATCACAAGTTGACATGTGACAATTTACAAATAAAATCACTAATAGACTTCCAACTGATGATTAATTTGACAATCATGATTGATGTACATAAATTTTAAATCAATATTAAAATATTATCTCAAATATTCAATGACTATTTGATAACTCAAATTTGTATACTAGAATTGGAGTTGCTATTGTCAAACTAATTATCAATTGAAAGTTTTTAGATGGTTTTATTTGTAATTGCCACATGTCAAATTGTGATTGGACATTTAACTACTTACTTTTTTTATAACTCAACTTTCAGGAACTATTTTTATATACAAACGAGTGAAATATCAAAATACTTACCCATACTGATATTTTCACCCAAGTTTTTTTTTTTTTTTTTTTTTTTTTTTTCAGTTTTGAGATATAATTTAATTTACATGTTTGATAATCTATTGGATAATTTCACTCAAGTTATTTATTGTGCATACTGCATAGTAGATTAGCGGGTCACGTTACTTAGTGGGATAGTTCCAAGTTTTATTATGACAAGTATTGTATGTAGCGTAGCCTAATTAAAATTAGGTGATGAGAAGGAATCAAGGGCAAAACTATTTTTGCAAGAATTAAATACTTCCTTTATAGTGTACTATTTTATTATTATTTTAAACTTTTTCCCTTCCTTTTGATAACTTGATATTTGGTATTTTATTTTAACTTTTGTATTTCTAATACTTTGCCTCATTAATTACGAGCAAGTTATCTTATATAGTTTTTTCAAATGGGTCATTACAAATAAGTCCATCACTGAATACTTATTCATAAAGAGATTCAGACAAAACAGTCATTTACAAATAAGTCCATACATGGTCCAGATTTTTGTAACAGACTAAAATAACCCCTCATATTTTACTATGCTCCAATTTCGTCCATAATTTCATTTAACCTCAATTTGACCCCAAATTTCACAAATTATTCAATTTTGACCCAAATTTTTCTTTTCAAAAAAAAAAAAAAACAGATTTTTGCCGCCGGATTCCGGCGTTGACTTTTCGATTTTTTTTTCTTCCGGATTTTTTCGCCGGTCTCCAGCTTTGACTTTTTGTTTTTTTTTTTTTTTTCTGTAACAGTTTTTTTCCTCGTTTAAACAGAAATATTGCTGTGATTGACAGTAATATTAACTATATTACTGTTAAACACAATAAAATTAACTAAACTACAGTTTAACACAACAATATTGCTATATTAATTTCTAGCACAATAATATTAACACAACAAAACCTATTATTATTCTATAATAGAGTAATATTACTATGTTGATCGTTCAACAAATGTAAACGTAATAAAAATGATTACGTTGACAGTAATATGATTACGTTGACTTGTCAACAAATCAAACAAACTAAAAATAAAAAAAATAACAAAAAATAAAAAATAATAATATTACGTTAATTTACTGTCAACGGCAGAACACTTACATAAATATATTGTCAACAGCAGTACAATGACGTTAATTAACTGTCATTGACAGTATAATTGCGTTAATTTACTATCAGTAACAACACAATAACGGTCAACGTTTAGCGGCGGACTTAAAAAAAAAAAAGTCAACGCCGGAAACCCGCGGTAGAAAAAAAAAAGCATAGAAAAAAAAAAAAAAAAAAGAAAAGTCAGCGCCGGAAACCGGGAAAAAAATCCGGAAGGATAAAAAATCGAAAAGTCAACGCCGGAATCCTGCAGCAAAAATTTTTTTTGAAAAAAAAATCAAAATTGGATTTTTGTGGTCAAAATTGAATTTTTGTGGACAAAATTGATTAAATTATGTTACAATTAAGAATTGGGTATAAATGGTTGGGGGTAATATTGTCATATACATGAATATTTCCTTTATTTATAATAAATATTAAATGAATGGGCTTATTGGTGAAAGATATATAACCCCTAAACCTATAATAATAAAGATGTTTTGTTGGAGACTTATGCACAAAGACCCCTTTTCAAATTAACTATATTATTTTGTTATTCTTTTTCTTTATACAATATATTTATATTGTATTTAATAACTTATTATATATGCATAATAAATTTGCACTAGATGGGATCATAAAATTATAATGTAACTATCATTTTTTTCCTATGCGATGTATGAGATAATATTTCAAAAGTGAAAAAATATATTAATTTAATGCATGGAATAACAATTACAATTAAAAATATATTTCACTATTGTAATAAAAATTATTAGTGATATTTAAATTTCAATAATACAAACCCACTCGACAAAAGATTATATAAACTTAATTTTCACAATTTGAAATTGATCGTTAAATAAATTAAGCAATTAATAAATAAAACATAATTACAAATATGCCATTAACAAAGAAAGAGGAATAATAAAGAAAACAAAAAACTGTTCCATTGAGATAAGAAAGAAAAAAAAATGAAAAACCAATGATTAGAAAATTAGTAGAGGAAAAAAAGAAACATATTTTCATTAACAAAGAAAGCACAAACGGTTTCATTGAGATAAGAAAGAAAAAAATAAAACAATATTAGAGAAAAAGAAAAGTAAAATAAAAATAAATACAAAGATGCTATTAAAGTGTAGGGCAAATTACGGTCATCCCTCTGAGATATGATCAAATTACGAAACCCGCCTCTTGTTTTGGGTAATTACAGCCGTACGCCAACATTTCATGCTGTTTATCGAACTGGATATACGATTTGGTTTGGTAAATAATGGACTAAGGTAATTGATACATCATAATTCGATAATCCTACCAATGCCAAACCTATAGTTTGAACAATAGACTACATATTGCAGGCAGCCTTAAAAAAAATTAAACAAATGATATGATTTAATTTTTGATAATGTCAGCAACTTCTTTGTTTGTCCTCTTGTAATAAAACTGCTTTATGTACATGTGCATCTAGATAAAAAAAATATGCCCGGCCTCTCCTCTCTTATCTCTATATATATATATATAATTAAATGAGCACATATTCTAATGCATTATTATCAGTTCTTTGAAAATAAAATGGATGCAGCGTTGAGTTTAATCTTAACTTCTATTCTTGTAGCTGCATCGGTAACATGGGCAGTGAAATTACTAAATTGGGTTTGGTTTAGGCCGCGAAAGCTCGAGAAATTTCTAAGGGAGCAAGGTCTGAATGGGAAACCCTACCGACCGTTTCTCGGAGACCTCAAGGATTACGTGACAGCTGTTAAATCGGAACAAAGACGAACAATCGAACTTTCCGATGATATTATACCGCACATATTCACGTATTATTATGAGACCATCAACAAGTATGGTAAGAAATATTACTTACAACCGTTATATATATATATATATATATATGTATATGTATGTACAGTTGATCATATAATAATATTATATGTATTGCGATTTCAGGTGAAAATTCGTTCGTGTGGTTCGGTCCTTGGCCGAGGCTGAATATTACCGATCCGGAGCTAATAAAAGAGATATTAAGGAAACCGGATATTTTTCAAAAACCCATCCCGAAAACGGGCAAGATTTTTACGGGCGGACTTTTGCTACACGAGGGCGAAAAATGGGCTAAACATAGAAAGATTATCAATCCTGCTTTCACCGTAGATAAGCTCAAGGTATATATATATATATATGTATATATATATATTTTTTATTGTATTACATTTTCCCACTCTCTTAATTTATATATGTAGATGGGAAAATTATAATTTTGGTCTTCTATGTTTGCCAATTTAGAAATTTAGTCTTCTCGATTGTTCTGTTTCAATTTTACATACAATAACTTTACAAGTTAGATGATGAGATCATAATTTTTAAAAGTCCGTAAAATTCGTTTGCCATATGGTAAAATTTGAGTTCAAGCAGTTAAGAGAGGACCAAAAATGCTATATTTTGCAAAATTATTGCGTATGAAACTGAAACTGGATAACTTAGAGGACTGAATCTCTAAATAAACTAACATAGAGCACCAAAATTACAATTTAATATATATCAAATTTTGTGACAAGTGTTTGAAATATGAAATGTATTTTTTTCTTGCAGAATATGGTTCCGGCAATTGGTGTAAGTTGTTCAAAAATGGTAGAAAAATTAAAAGCAATGATAAACGACGAGGGGTGGTGCGAAATCGATATGTGGCCGTGGCTGGAAGATTTAACGGGCGACATGATTTCACGTACGGCATTCGGAAGCAGCCACGAACAAGGGACGAAGATATTTCATCTCCAAGCCGAACGACTTAAGCTCACCGTGCAAATAGTGCAGTTCTTATTTATCCCCGGTTGGAGGTAATCATAAAACATATTAAAAGTTAGTTCAATTATGTACTATTTTCAAATTGATCATTTCGTTGTACGTTAACACCATCGGGGCTAGGAATTTATTTATTTATTAAATTAGTGAAATATTAAATTATTGAATTAATAACTTATTACATTTTCACTGAGTCGGGACAGAAAAAAAATATTATTAAGAACAGTTATTAATTTATTGAGATTCTACTGTATTATTCAAATTGATTTTTTTTCCGCAGATATCTTCCGACGAAAGTAAATAGGAAAATAAAAGCAATGAATGAAGAAATTCAATCGTTGTTAAAAGGTATAATCGAGAAAAGGCAGAAGGCAATGGATAGGGGAGAAGCTACGGGTGGTGATGATTTATTAGGTATATTAATGGAGTCGAATTCAAGATTCACCGAAGAAGATGGAAATAAGAATAAGGGGATGAGTATTGAAGATGTAATTGAGGAGTGCGAGCTATTTTATTTAGTCGGTTCGGAGACGACCGCTAGTTTGCTTGTTTGGACTATCGTTTTGCTATGCAAGCATCCCGAATGGCAAACTCAAGCACGAGAAGAAGTCAACCGAGTTTTCGGAAATTCGGAACCAACTTTTGAAGGCTTAAATCACCTCAAAATTGTAAGATCTTGTTTCTTGATTTTTTTTCATATTCTTTTATTAATCTTATGAATATTTGGTATATACTTAGTATTTATGGGTAAATGTGTGGCATTAGATTTTTTTTTTTAAGTAATTCAAGTCATTACAAGGGGAAGTAGGGGAGGGGGACTCGAACCCTAGACTTTTTACCCTATTGGTAAGGCTATGTACCAACTCTCCTAATGAGGGTTGGTGTGTGACATTAGATTTATAATTATTGAAAAGTAATGTTTTGAAACACAGACCGGTCTGGCTGGTTGAACCGCAAACTATTGTCTTGTCTGGTTCGATTTGGCCTGTTGAACCGTAATTGGAACCTGACCTAAAATCGAGTGCTTTTTGCCCACAATTGTTCATTTTTCTTATTTTAAAAAACCGAAACAAAAAAAAGGCTAAACTGACATCTTTTTACTGCATAGTTGAAAAAAAATATCAAAATAAAAAACTTTGAAATTGGAAAACATACTATGTTAGATTAAAATTTCTGTAATATTTGAAGTGATTGGATTGTGATATATGTGTCTCAATATGTTGTGTATTAATGAGTTAATTAAATAATGCGTGTAAAAGAAAGTAGGCTTTATTTACTACAAAATTTAAATATAAATAATAATAAAAAAAATCCGGTCAAAGCCCAATTGAACCGGTCTATCCATGACCCAATAACTTGTCCGGATCAATGTCGTGTTCAATTGTCCGTGACCCATGGCTGGAAGAAGAAATTTCACTATTCATCTTATTCTATTTCAAACAATAATTCTTATGATAAATTTTGCAGGTGACGATGATTCTGCAAGAAGTCCTAAGGTTGTACACACCGGCACCTATGACGGTCCGAGGCCCAACAGAGACGGTGAAACTAGGAAAAATGACTATTCCGCCAGGGGTACATATGACAATTCTATTAGGCCTACTTCATCGCGACCCCATGATTTGGGGAGACGATGCAAATGAGTTCGATCCTCGGAGATTCTCGGAAGGTTTTTCCAAAGCGGCAAAGACGCAATCGTCCTTCATACCGTTCAGTTCAGGCCCTCGTGTTTGCATCGGACAAAACTTTGCGATGATTCAAGCAAAAATGGGTCTAGCTATGATTTTAAAGAGCTTCTCGTTGGAGTTGTCGCCTTCGTATTTGCATGCCCCTTTCCCGATTCTTACTATTCAACCACAATACGGTGCACCGTTGATTCTGCGTAGTCTCGATTCGTCATGAAATTCATGAACAGAAAAGTGTAATAAAGATTATTGATAAAAGTAATTAATGAAGAAGGACGATGGGTATTAATTATGTTAGAGAAATAATAATACCTTAAAAACATGTATTTGGATATCAATGTTTTTTAAACTTTAACTCAATAATATTTTGGTCTTCAATTTTGTGTGTATTATGGGGGATAATTACACGTTTCGTCCCCCAAGTTTGGCTCGATTCCAATTTCGGTCCCCATATTACGAGTTGGACAAAATACACATTAAATTTACCACATTTAGACACATTTATTCCACACAGTTCCACATCTGTTAGCAATTAATGGAAATTTGTCACGTGCAACTCACGTGTCTCACAATTTGCCAGAATTACATCAAAACCACACCGTATTTTTTTCTTCTCTTTTTTGTTTTACGGAATTGATCTAAGCCATTCGATCACTTCCCACTTATTTTTTTTTTCTCTTTTATCTTTATCTTCTTCACCACTGTCCGCCTCGTTGCCGACCATCACCGCCATCAGAAGTCACCCCACCACAATTGACACCAGAACACCACTGGATTTCAATGAGGTTTTGAAGCTATCTAATGTTACAATCTCTCTCTCTCTCTCTCTCTCTCTATATATATATATATATATATATATATATATATATATATATATATAATTTAGTCGGGCTTTATTCGGGTTGAGTCATGGTAAGCTCAAACTCGGCTCATAATTTAATCGAGTTTAATGAAAAGGCTCAGACTCGACACAACTCACAATTAATCGAGCTTGGCTAAAAATAAAATCGAACCGAGCCATCGGTCTTCGGGTAGGCCCGACTCAATTGCCGGTCTTAATTGATTGTATATTAATCCGTAAAATAAGAATGTCACCATAGTATATTTATAATCAATGTTAATTATGGACAGAAAAATTAAAATATGAACGGATTGTATGGATCTAAACTTTCAATTGAAGAAATACATTATAAAATTCAAGAATGGTAAGGTAAAGTGTAATTAAAATAATGTCATTAATTGATTACCATAAATATTTTATCACAATCTGGTATATGATATATAAGGTAAATTAATAAACATTGGAAAATATTTGTTTCTATTCATTTCTCTTAATTAAATGAAAAAGAAAATTAAAGAAATAAGTCAAAAAACGTAGGATCAAAATGAAGACTTAAAAACATTGATTGTGTATTCTCCATTTATAAATTATATAGATTATATAGATTACATAGAGTATAGATTTTACCTACCTGAACTATAACGAACGTATGAACTTCAAAATGAACCAAAATGTTAAAAATCCGTTCACCCTAACTGATGTGGACTTTTGAATTTATAATTATTTTTTATAATTTTTGTATCTGGTTTGACATTTTTACCCTTAATTTATTGTGTTGTATATGTTATTATGTTTGTTCTTTTCTTTTTACCAATTGATTAATATTCTAAAATATTCTACATCATTCCCACACAAAATTAAACAATTAGAGTATGTATATGTGTATACACACGAATCAGAGGCGGATTTTTTTTATTCATGAATTTCCACTCAATTTTTCTCGGAAATTGGGCCACGGTAAAAGAAAATTGACCGGTGGGAGAAAAGAGACAGTCGGAGCATGTTTTTGGGGGAGAATTTTTTTTTTTCTTTTTTTTTTTGAGTCAGCAGTCGATTTTTAGGGTGAAATTTGAGAAGAAAGGAAAATATTAAGGGTAAAATGTAACAACACTTTAAAATTAACGGTGTCAAAATTTCTGTGTTTTTTAACGTTCACCGATAATTGAGAGGGGCTGTTTTAGTTCATTTTGATATTCAAAGGGTATTTTATACGGTGGGTACAGTTCAGATAGATGATATAAACTTTACCTTTAATTATATCATGTTTCTATTATTAACTTCCTTTCATACTCTATTATATCAATGACTCGTTCGGTTATCTCTATAAAATTCTACTGACTAAATAGTAGTGGCTAATAATATGTTCGGTTGGTAAGATTCACATTTTTTCAAACTCGCTATTAAAAACAAAGTTCGTTATTAAATGCTACTATAACATTTAATTAGTATCACCCCTCCCCTGAGATTAATTTAATAGGGGTTACTAAAAAGAAAAATACAATTTTATCCTTAAAAATATATTTTATTATTGTAAACTAAGTGGTTTTACCGACAATTCATATATAATAACTGATCTAACAAACTTAATAGAAAATCTAATTTAAGAACCGAACATGCTACTAATTAAATAATTAATTAGTCAGTAGGGAGTTAATCCAGTTTATACTATACATAAAATTGGGATTATGTTTGTTTAAGAATTTTTACTTGAACATGCCTATTTTTCTTAACAAATTTTCTAATGGAAATACATTATTCATACTTTTCCCACTTTTCAAACCTACATTAACACCTACTAACATATTTCTCTTTCCTCCAATTTCTCATAATAATAATAATAATAATAATAATAATAATAATAATAATAATAATAATAATAATAATAATAATAATAATAATAATAATAATAATAATAATAATAATAATAATAATAATAATAATAATAATAATAATAATAATAATATATTAGTCAAAAATCGAAAACACAAATTTTAACCTTTATGTACTATTTCTATTTTATAATTCTTATTTCATATTCTTTATTATATATTTACTTATTGTAAAAAAATAATAAACAAAGACTCTTAATTTTCAAGTTATGTTTTTTCAATATAAGTTTTTCAGAAAAAATAAATATCTTTTGAAAACACTTTTAAAAAATCTTACTATTATAAGAAAAATAAAAACAAATGAATAAATAGATGGCCGATAATACCTCTAGGCTCCAACCGACCCATTGTTTGTCCGACAAAGTCGGTTGCCAAGCATTATTCGACCCATAATGCTCGGGCCGATAATGTTTTTTAATATTCAACAAAATTGGGTGGTCGGGTCGGATAGGTAATTGACCGATAATTACCCGACCTGACTCACGTCCAACCTTACTGATGCTAACCAAATGTGGATTGGGCAACTCAAGAATATTAGATCCCGCAATGATAGAGAATGCCGATGGTCACTGCTAGACATGGCCACGGGGCGGGTCGGGGCCGGGTTCGACTTTTAGGGGACCCGAAACCGACCCGCGGGGAGCCGGGTCCGGGTCGGGGGCGGGTCCACCCGGGTCCATCCGGGTCCGGGCCGGGTCCGGGTCGGGTCCGGGTCCAACCCGGTTTTTCAATTTTTTTTTAAACAAAAAAAACCTATATTGAAACTTGAAAAAACATGAGATTAACTTTAAATTCAAAATTAAAACAATAATTGAATTTAAACATTACACGATTTTAGAAAAAAATGAAACGATTAACACCTTGAGACATAAACTAAATAAAATGAAAGTCGTGAAGATTGGATTATGGGTATTTATTATAAGTGAAAATAATAATTGAGAATTTTTTTAAAATTTCAAAATTCAAAAAAAATCAATATTCAATCTTTCTTTTAAATTAAATCGTATTTTTTTATATTTTTCAAAATTAAATATATATGCATTTGTTATTAGTCGGGATTTTTGATATTAATAATAGTTAACATGACAATTAATAATTTATAAAAACATTAGTTATACAATTATTATAATCATTTGATAGTGTTATTTATATTTTTATATTTATAGTTAGGGCATCTTTGGATTCTTGGAACCCATTGGATTGATGAATTTATCTGACCGGATCTCATCTTAGGATTATTGGACCGAAATCCCAGATTGATCCCCGGCCCGGTCTGCTATCCTTGAAACGAATGATATTCCATCCGCCCAAATGAGATCCGATTACATAATCCGGTTTTTTTTTTGGATTCCATGTGAATTGACAACAGTACCCTCTATAATTTCAAACAAATACACATAAACCTGGTATAAATATCTCACTCACTCTCCCATTTTCTTCTTCGTGCCCTAAATTTCCTGAATACATGTATGTATACAAATATTTTCTTCTGCGTTTTTATTCTTCTATTTTGTTTTCTTCGATTTGGAAACTAGCAACTTCAAAATTTGGTATGTATACAAGGAATATATATATAACATAAAGAAAAGGTGTAAAATGATTATAATAAATAATGTTAAATAGATTAGTAATTGTCATATTCATTATTATTAAATAATTTAATTAAATTATTAACAAATATAATATAAAAAAAATGAATGGACTTGAGCTTAATCCATTTAAATCTTACGATTCTATTCTAATATTTGAATAAAATATAAATGTAAAAAAAAGATTAAATCATAAGATATACGATTTAATTCTTACGATTTTTATAAACTAAACCAATTATTAAAAGAGAAATCACATCATAATATTTTGATTATACTCGTCATATATAGTTTTATTTTTAAAGTAAGAAATTAATTGGAATGAGATATAATCTATTTTTGTTAAAATAAACATCATCTATATTTTTTTTAAATAGTTATCTTATGATAAAATAATCAATAATTTTAATAAGTTCTTGTCAACAATTGAGATTAATCGATTTAAATTAATTGAAATGAGTTATATTCATTTTTTTTAAATAAACATCTTATTTTATTTTTCATTCGAATTTTTCACACTATCGATTTTAATAACATAAGTGAGTTTGTATTAATCAACGCATTTGTTTATATATTGAATTGATTCAGTATTTTATATATTTCAATAGTGGAGATTATATTGATATAATAATTAATAATAAATGTTTTGAAGTATTGAATCGTAATTCTATATATTTTTTTAAAAGTTTCTTATATTGCATTTGTTAATAAGTTAATTAAAATTATTTAATAACAATTAATATGAAAATTAATAATTTTTTTAACATATTTATCATTTTACACCAGCGTGTTTATATTATATATATTTCTTATCTACATTTAAACAAAAATGTTTGTTGGCCCAGTGGTAAGAATTGCTCATTCTTCCCCTATCTTCCTGAGTTCGAACCCCACAAGGTGCATTTTTTGTACAAAAAAATCTGGTTTAATACCCGGTTCCCGGGCCGGGTCCCACGGGTGGACCCAACGGGTCTCGGGTCCTGATATTTGGGACCCGAAACCGACCCGTGGTTGGCCGGGTCCATGGTCAACGTGTCGGGGCCGGGGCGTGGCAGGGCGGTCTTCGCGGGCGGGTTCGGGTCAAACCCGGCCCGCGGGCGGGTTCGGGTCAAACCCGGCCCGCGGCCGTGTCTAGTCACTGCCACGTGCCTTAAAGTGACACGTCGGGGTTTACTTGAAATCCATAAAAATTCCCAATTTAGAAAGTACACTTGAAATCTAAAAAACTGTGTTCTTCTTTTTCTTTCAATTAATCATAATTAATGAATCATCTCCACAAGAAGTGTGATCCTTAATGGTTCATGTATAAACTAGCCGTCGGTCCACAACTCTTTGTGATTCGAATAACTCTTTATTCGATTATGAACTTGTCCCAAGTTTTTTGATTTAGATTAAAATATAGTTTAATCTATATTGCCGATCATATGGACAAGTTTTTTCATTTAGATTAAAATATAGTTTAATCTAGGGCTGTGCATGGATCGGTTTTAACCACCAACCAACCCATTTTCGACCCACAATTTGTGATGGTTAATCAACCATCAACCGACCCATTTAAGTTGGGTCGATAATGTCAACCAACCCATGTATAGTTGGGTCGATAATGGTTTCTAATATGCTTAAAAGTTGGTTAGTCGGTTAATATCGGCCAACCAACTTTATTCATTAATTTATTATTTATTAATTTTAATAAAAATATTTAATATTTTTAATTTCAAATTTCTATTTTATATCATATTTATTAAATTGTTTAATATTGACCAAAATTTAAAAAACAATAAATCTAACTAAATTATCTAATTTGAACTATTTTAATTTTAAGACATATAGTCTAAATATTTGGATGATTATTATTTGTTGAACTATTTATGTTTAATTGTAATATATATGCCCGTAATGTTTTTAATCTTTTATTTGAATATAATTGAACTAGTCGCATTTAATTTATAAAAGATATAGCATTGTAACAAGTAATAAAATATTAAAAAAAATTAAAAAAATATTTAGATGGATGACCCATCAACCAAACCACCAACCAACCCATTAAATTGGTTTTCAACCATCACCCAACCCATGTAAGTTGGGTCGATAACGGTTTCCAATATTTACTAAAGTTGGTCGGATGAGTTGGGTTGGTTTTATGGCTGGTTTTTAACCAAACCAACCAACGCACAGCCCTAGTTTAATCTATATTGCCGATCATATCGGTTAATGTCGGGAAAATTACATTTTTCGTCCTCATACTTTACTCACTTTTCCAAAACTGTCCCTAAACATTTTGGAGTTACAATAGTAGTCCTTAATCATGTCATTTTTTGACAGAATTGGTCCGCCGTTAATTTTTGCCGTTAAGTTGGATGGAAAATGGCATGTACCTCTCACATGCCTTCAATTTACAACACTACATGAAAATGGACTTTCAACAACACGCATTGCATCTTGTTAAAACATATTTTTTTTAATTGTTATTTTTAATTAATTAATATAAAAACGAAATCACGTAAATTCCAAAAAAATCAACTCATTCAGGAAATATTGTTTAAAAAATCAAAATATAGTTTAAAATTTTAAAATATTGTTCCAAAATCGGCATTTTGGGAATTCAATTAAAATATATCGTTTCTAACCAAAATAAAAAAACCCAATAGGAATTGGGGAATTAGAAATATCCATTCCAATTTTCACCTCTAGTCAATTCCAAAAATCCCAATTGTGAGACAATATGTCGAGTTTTAAATCATTCAATATGAGTGAAAATTGGAAAGGAGTTTTCTTATGCTGCCTATTTTGATCGAATTTTTATTTTATTTTAAAATAATATTTTCATTCAATTTCCAAAAATTCCGATTTTAACTTATTTCTTTAGACAATATTATGATTTTGTAAACAATATTTCTGAATTTATTTTGAAAAAAAAATATCGAGTTTTAGATTACTACATAAGGGTGAAATTTGGAACGGAGTTTTCTTACTCCGCCTATTACGATCAGATTTTTATTTTATTTAAAACAATAATTTTCATTTGGATTCAAGAAATTCCCGTTTTAAACATTATATTATTATTTTATACAATACTTCTAAAAATATTTGGAAATAATATATCGAGTTTTACATTATTAAATTAGGGTGAAGATTGAAATGGATGTTTCTTATCCCACCTATTCGGATCGAATTTTTATTTTATTTTGAAAGAATGTTTCCATTTGAATTCCGAAAATCTTAATTTTGAAAGCAATATTTCATTTTTTTAAACAATGTTTCAATTTATTTCTCAAAATATTTTAAAACAATATATATCGATTTTGCTTTTTTGGATGCTATATAATTTCGAATTTCAATCAAGTTTTAATTATGAAAAATATGTTTTAACAAGACGCAATGCGTTTTGTTGAAAGTCCATTTTCATGTAGTATTATAAATTGAAGGCATGTGAGAGGCACATGTCATTTTCCATCCAACTTAACCGCAAAAATTAACGGCGGACCAATTCTGTCAAAAAATGACATGATTAAGGACTACTATTGTAACTCCAAAATGTTTAGGGACAGTTTTGAAAAAGTGGGTAAAGTATGAGGACGAAAAATGTAACTTTCCCGTTAATGTCCAACGAATGATGAATCTCCACAAGAAGTGTGATCCTTAATGGTTCATGTATAAACTAGTCGTCGGTCCACAACTCTTTATTCGATTATGAACTTGTCCCAAGTTTTTTGATTTAGATTAAAATATAGTTTAATCTATATTGCCGATCATATCGGTTAATGTCCAACGAATGATGATTGTGGTGTATTAGGTTTAAGAACTAATGGTGTACAACTATAATCATAGAATATCTATCGAACTCATCGACTATGAACAACCACTTATGTATGTAAATGTCTATTTCGCGTAAGGAATTTGTTTAATAGTTATTTTACTTAATGAATTATCTTATCTCATTCTTATAGATCAATTCATAATAATTAAATAATAAATATAAGATCTATATATGTGCATAATGAAATGGCACAATAGATATAGCTTGCCAAAAATTGAATTTAATTAATAACGAAATATATTTTTACAAGTAACAAGAAAAGACCACAGCTATAAGTTGACTTGTTGGTCACATAGTCTAAAAGTAGATACCTTCATAACTTCATATTATTGTTAAATAAAAAGATTGTGAATTAATACAGTTCTGGAAATGAAAGTTAATTTCTTTGAAAAATTTCTCTCATTTCTCCGTGCATGGATTCCTGTCAATTAGTAGCCCACCAACATAACGATGGCTGACGACATACCTTTGCACTTTTTCAGGATCTCTCTTCCTATAACCTCACGTGGACACAATTTGCCTGAATTCCTTCACGAATGCCTTGTTTAACAATAGATCCCAACTCTTCTCCGGGTCTAAAAGTTTCATCTTGTGAATATATGGAGCATTCATCGTCACTACCCGATTGCGGCTTATAAGTAGCAACCTACTTGCCTTTTCTGTAAGATAGAAGGTAAGTAAATACTTTATTTGGATTTTTTTTTCATCTACATATAATATAAAATACATAATAATATATTAAATCAAATGACCAAAAAAAATTCAATAATTTGTTTAAATTTGACCAGAAGCATTGAGATCACACATTAACCAAAAAATTGGACTACTACTTACACTAGAAACAAATAATTTTAGTCGAGTGCGTTTTATGATCAAACCCATGTATGAATAAATACTTAATTCATAAGCTTTCAAAGTATTAATTAGTTACTTATACTAATACTCACCTTGTGTGTTACACTTGATATACACATTTACATGTCTATTTAAAACATGCATCTACACAAATATTGGCGGATCCATCATGAAAAGTCAGGGGTATGCCGCAGAACAAACACAAATAATTAAATATTCGAATATTACATAGTAAAAACATAACAATGTTTCAATTACAACTCAAATTGAAAATCTATTTCAAGTCCAAACGTAAATGCATTCTCCTCTTACTCATGGCTTGAAAGCGCTTGATAATATCTAGATCATCGATTGTAATAAACACTTATTTCTCCATAAATGCCACTAAGCAATCATTAAGTCATGGATTTGCTATTCGATTTCTCAACTCATACTTCACATATTTCATGCCAGAAAATACTCGCTCAACACTTACCGTGGCCACTTGTAATGACAAAGTTAGCTTCAAAAGTATGTACATCAATCCAAATGTCCTGTGCTTTTTTGTACGTACAAGAGTCCTACATAGATACGAAATACCCTTCAAATTGGAGAAATTATCGTCCATCTTGACACACTCAATATAAGTCTCAAGTTGGCTAGACAACTCCTTATCACTTACATCCTCAAATTCATTTGGATAGAATCTTGTAAACCTCACAAGTGGTTTAATGTCAAAATCTTGAAATGAAGAATAAGGATTCAAACATGCTACACAATTCAACAACTCAACATTTTCCGGTGTAAATCGATCACCCAACTCTTTTATTACAAAATTTATGACATGTAAAAAGCAATCATTCTTTTGAATGTATTACCTTTCACATACCTTGACTCCATGTCGGGCACATCAATTTCAAGATTACCACAAGAATCCACAATTTTTTCATAAAATGCTTCCCACCCATTATCTCTCCTTTGTTGAAGCATTTTCATACTTACTTGGACAAGTTGTATGGCGGTCACAATATCTTGATCCCCCTTTTGTAATGATTGAGACAAATCATTTGTCAACGAAAAAATCTCAACCATTAATAATAATAATAATAATAATAATAATAATAATAATAATAATAATAATAATAATAATAATAATAATAATAATAATAATAATAATAATAATAATAATAATATATTAGTCAAAAATCGAAAACACAAATTTTAACCTTTATGTACTATTTCTATTTTATAATTCTTATTTCATATTCTTCATTATATATTTACTTATTGTAAAAAAATAATAAACAAAGACTCTTAAGTTTTAGGGGCAATTTGCTATAGGTCCTTCTATATTATACTTTATGTGTGTAAATCCAAGTAAAAATTTCCATATTTTAATAAATTAATAATATATGTTGTGGCTAAAATACCCTTAGTTTAAATAAAATCAAATCCTAAAAAATTTCTCTATCAAAACAAATTTCCAAAAATTTCTCTTCCAAATATTAACTAAAAATATTAAATTAATTCAAGAAAAAAAATATACAATTTATTTACTAACTCATACTCTAAAAACGCTACCGTTGACTCTGGGACTTCCTGCAATGCCTATGACTCTGTGAACTGCAAATACCAAACTGAAAATTAGATGTTTTTTTATGGGATTGCAAACAACGAAATACCTATGATTTCGTCAAATACAAACAGCAAACAGAAAAGAAAAAAAAATCAGAATTTGCATTATTAAATTGCAAACAAAAAATTACCTATGACTTCGCCAAATGCAAACAACAAACTGGAAATAAAAAATCATCATCATTAAAGACACCAACAAAAAAATTCTTTATGAAACACATTCCAACTAGCAAAAACATTAAACAAAGTGTTTGGAAAATGTAACTTAAGACATACCTTGCAAATTGTAAACTAGAGGAGTCGAATCTCAACACCAAACGCAATTCTTCAAACGACAAATGAAGTTAAACCAATTTGCAAAAGAAAATTGCTAACAACAAACGATAGGAAAATTCTACATACGGGAGACACGATGCGAATTTTGGCTAGAATTTTGGATTTCTGATTTTTTTTTTATGAGAAGGGGAGGGGGAGGGGATGTTTATTGTCCTCTTTAATTCTTTCATGAAGAAATCATCTCACATCTATGTTTTTCTTCTTCTTTATAATATTTTTTCATAAAAAAAAATAAAGAAACAAAAGAAGAAGAAGAAAAAAAAATGACAGAGAAGAAGAACGAGAGAGAGAGAGAGGCGTGAGATTAGATACAGATGAAGATAGATGAGTGATTAAATATGGGGTGAGAGAAACGTGAGATTAGAGAGAGAGAAAAAATGGGGTTTGTTTTCTTATTAATTGAGGGTGTTTATGTCTATATACTAATTATTTTATTTTATTTATATTATTTTTTTGGGTCAAAGGACCTATGCCTATATTCATCTAGCAATTAGGATCTCTACCCATATAAGTTCAAAATAAGGGGTATCTAGCAAATTTCCCCTAATTTTAAAGTTATGTTTTTCCAATATAAGTTTTTCAAAAAAAATAAATATCTTTTGAAAACACTTTTAAAAAATCTTACTATTATAAGAAAAATAAAAAACAAATGAATAAATATATGGCCGATAATACCTCTAGGCTCCAACCGACCCATTGTTTGTCCGACAAAGTCGGTTGCCAAGCATTATCCGACCCATAATGCTCGGGCCGGTAATGTTTTTTAATATTCAGCAAAATTGGGTGGTCGGGTCGTATAGGTAATTGACCGGTAATTACCCGACCCGACTCACGTCCAACCTTACTGATTGATGCTAACCAAATATGGATTGGACAATTCAAGAGTATTAGATCCCGCAATTATAGAGAATGCCGATGGTCACTGCCACATGCCTTGAGGTAGTCGATGGGATTAATCCGCCCGTTAATCTACAAAATAGATGGAAACCACTAGGTGACACGCCGGGGTTTACTTGAAATCCATAAAATTCTCAATTTAGAAAGTACACTTGAAATCTATAAAATTGTGTTCTTCTTTTTCTTTCAATTCATAACTGACTATTACGAATTTTAATTCAATCATATTTAATTCCAATTTAACTAAGATTAACAAATTAATCATAATTCACCTTATTAAGGAATCATCTCCACAAGAAGTGTGATCCTTAATGGTCCATGTATAAACTAGCCGTCGGTCCACAACTCTTTGTGATTCGAATAACTCTTTATTCGATTATGAACTTCTCCCAAGTTTTTTGATTTAGATTAAAATATAGTTTAATCTATATCGCTGATCATATCGGTTAATGTCCAACAAATGATGATTGATGCCTAGCAACTACATGTCACGAGTCCCTAAATATAAATGAGTGTCTGCAAGAACCTTAAATTATAGTTCGCGTACAGTAAAGTCCATTTGACTAAACATATGTACGGATCGAATTAGAGGTATTGGTTCATCGAGACCTCTAATATTATTCAATAATTGTGAACATTCAAAGCTATGAAGTCCATTCGTGTTTGACTTAGAGAAACTTTTTTCTCTAATCACTACACTGTTTATTTTGTCCGAAGATTCCTTGGACGATATACTTGAAAAATACACAGGACATCCATGCAATTAAGCAAGCGATCAAATCCCTAACTACAATGCACAAACTCCCATTAGATCTCGGACTGGAACGACCATTGGAGTGGTCTTCGAGGAGACTAAGGGACATGTCAAAACACAACTTGTTCTCTAATGAAGTCGCAGTGGTGTATTAAGATTAAGAACTAATGGTGTACAACTACAATCATAGAATATCTATCAAACTCATCGACTATGAACAACCACTTATGTATGTTAATGTCTATTTGGCGTAAGAAACTTGTTTAATAGTTATTTTACTTAATGAATTATCTTATCTCATTCTTATAGATCAATTAATAATAATTAAATAATAAATATAAGATCTATATCTATGCATAATGAAATGGGACAATAGATATAGCTTGCCAAAAATTGAATTTAACTAATAACGAAATAGATTTTTATAAGTAACAAGAAAAGACCACAACCACAAGTTGACTTGTTGGTCACATAGTCTAAAAGTAGATACCTTCATAAATTCATATTATTATTGTTAAATTAAAAGATTGTGAATTAATACAGTTCTGGAAATGAAAGTTAATTTCTTTGAAAAATTTCTCTCATTTCTCCGTGCATGGATTCCTGTCAATTAGTAGGCCACCGACATAACGATGGCTGACGGCATACCTCTGGACTTTTTCAGGATCTCTCTTCCTATAACCTCACGTGGACACAATTTGCTTTTGAATTCCTTCACGAATGTCTTGTTTAACAATAATTCTCAACTCTTCTCCGGGTCTAAAAGTTTCATCTTGTGAATATATGGAGCATTCATCGTCACTACCCGATTGCGGCTTATAAGTAGCAAAGTACATGCCTTTTCTATAAGATAGAAGATAAGTAAATACTTTATTTGGATTTTTTTTTCATCTACATATAATATAAAATACATAATAATATATTAAATAAAATGACCAAAAAAAATTCAATAATTTGTTTAAATTTGACCAGAAGCATTGAGATTACACATTAACCAAGAAATTGGACTACTACTTACACTAGAAACAAATAATTTTAGTCAAGTGCGTTTTATGATCAAACACATGTATGAATAAATACTTTCTTCATAAGCTTTCAAAGTATTAATTAGTTACTTATACTAATACTCACCTTGTGCGTTACACTTGATATACACATTTACATGTCTAATTAAAACATGCATCCACACAAATATTGGCGGATCCAGCATGAAAAGTCAGGGGTATGCCGCAGAACAAACACAAATAATTAAATATTCGAATATTACATAGTAAAAACATAACAATGTTTCAATTACAACTCAAATTGAAAATCTATTTCAAGTCCAAACGTAAATGCATTCTCCTCTTACTCATGGCTTGAAAGCGTTTGATAATATATAGATCATCGATTGTAATAAACACTTATTTCTCCACAAATGCCACTAAGCAATAATTAAGTCATGGATTAGCTATTCGATTTCTCAACTCATTCTTCACATATTTCATGCCAGAAAATACTCGCTCAACACTTATCGTGGCCACTGGTAATGACAAAGTTAGCTTCAAAAGTGTGTACAACAATCCAAATGTCGTGTGCTTTTTTGTACGCACAAGAGTCCTACATAGATACGAAATACCCTTCAAATTGGAAAAATTATCGTCCATCTTGACACACTCAATATAAGTCTCAAGTTGGCTAGACAACTCCTTATCACTTACATCCTCAAATTCATTTGGATAGAATCTTGCCAACCTCACAAGTGGTTTAATGTCAAAATCTTAAAATGAAGAATAAGGATTCAAACATGCTACACAATTCAACAACTCAACATTTTCCGGTGTAAATCGATCACCCAACTCTTTTATTACAAAATTTATGACATGTAAAAAGCAATCATTGTTTTGGATGTATTACCTTTCACATACCTTGACTCCATGTCGGGCACATCAATTTCAAGATTACCACAATAATCCACAATTTTTTCATAAAATGTTTCCTCCCATTATCTGTCATTTGTTGAAGCATTTTCTTACTTACTTGGCCAAGTAGCATGGCGGTCACAATATCTTGATCCCCTTTTGTAATGCTTGAGACAAATCATTTGTCAACGAAAAAACCTCAACCATTAAGTGTAACATAAAAACAAAACCAAAAGTTTGCATGACAAATAATAAACTTTTTGGTTCACCCTTGGAATATTTATCACTTTTCAAATCTTCAAGAACTTCAATAATGGGAGTAAACAAATCAACCAACCTACTAAGAGTCCGAAAGTGAGATCCCCACCGTCACCCGCTCTTGCAATAGACAACTCTTGGTTCAAACCAGTACCCGTTTCCACCAACTCATCCTCAATTAGATTTGCTAGAGCAACTTATTTTTTTCGAAACAAATATTGTCGTTTGTTAGAAGAACGTAGAAAGTTTACAATACGAGACACTTCAAGGAAAAACCAATCAACATCTTCATGCTTTCGAGACGTTGAAACAAGAGCCAATTGAAGTTGGTGAGCAAAACAATGCACATAATAGGCTTGTGGATTCTCTTTTTGAATCAAAGTTTTCAATCCACCAAATTGACCTTTCATTTTAGATATACACAATCCAAATTCCCAAAACAAAGTTTCAAGAGCATCTTTAAGCGCTATCGCACTTGTATCCTCAACGTGAACAATCCCAATAAGTAGTTCGACAATAAGTCCTCTGACGTCAACAAAACGCACAACTACTGCCATTTATTCTTTACAAAAGCAATCACTGGACTCATCAACAAGAACACTAAAGAAACCATCTCCAATTTCTTCAACTATTTTTTTAACAGTTTCAATGGCACATGCATTTGCAAGTTCTTTTTGAATAACAGGAGAAGTCATCTTACAATTTCCTCCATCACTTTTAAATGCTTCTGCTATTTTCTCATTGTTTCTCCCCAATGCTTCGATAAATTCTAGAAAATGGCCCTTATAAATAGAATTTGCCCCGTCATTATGTGCCCTAAACGCAATTCCACCTCTAACAATAAACTTGACTGCTTTAAGTGGTGCTTTTACACGAAAAAGATAATCAGCTTCGACTTTTGTACTATGCTTTACAAATGGAGACTCAATACCTTGTTTTTTCTTCATAAGATTCGCACATACTTTGACACAATTTATGTGATGACTGTTGAGTTCACCAACATGTGTATTCAACTTGTTTTTTAGATTCCAACACTTAAAGCCTTCAATCACAAATGCATAATTACTAGTACCATTGTAGCACAAATAACATGGCAAGCAAAACACAACTTTTTTTCTATACTATATTCCAACCTGTCGTTGTCTTTATACCAACTATTATTAAAAGAACGATTCTTTTTCCCAATCTCTCTATAAGGATATTCTGTCATATTGGGTCTTGTAGGTCCATTTACAAGATAAGCTCTTCTCACCTCATCTTGATCATTTGGATGATAATCAAGAATCGGAGTTCTTTTTCCAGGATCCAACTCCAAATATTCCCCCTTTTTGAATACCTTATTTGAGGATGGTGGATCACTTGATGGAGTAGAAGAAGGTTCTCCAGATAGTCCCTCTATTGTAGAAGGAATTGGAAAGACTTCAATTGTTGATTAATTTCCGAAAGTAGAATTTTTACACTCCGAAATCGAGGGGAGGCGTAAAGAACTTGAACAACATACTCTTAAATACATTCAATAAAATTAATTAAACAATTCGATTGATGGCACAAATTACTTGAAAAATCGTAAAAATTTAAATTGAAAATCTAATTACCTCTAATCGACTCCTAAAGTTTCAACAGCAGACTTGACTTTTCGCTGAAATTCGGCGAGCACCACCTGAGAATAATTTTGGGGAAAATAAAAGAGGCAAAAGTCCCGTGAGTTTTGGAGAAAAAAAAGTTTTGGAGGAGCCGCTGATTGTGGGAACTGGGAAGAAGAAGTTTAGGGGAAATTAAAAAAAAATATCTGATTTGGGAGGGCTGATCGTGAGAATTGGGAAGAAGAAGTTTTGGGGAAAAAAAATCTGATTTGGAGGGCTGATCGTGGGAGGGTGCGGTAATTGAGAGAAAAAAATTACTAAAAATTGAAAAAAAAAATCACCATAAATCCGCCCCTGCACACAATCAACAAAATATATAAATCTATTCACTAATAACATGTAGATGATTTTAAGTTATATTAATTAAAAGATAAAGATGTACCTTCACAAAGAAAGAGACTTGCAAGAAATTCCCAATGTTCCTCTTCCCATACGTCGTCGAGGACTACGAGGTACCGTTTTCGGCATCGGCGGAGCCTCCAGGCGAGTTGGGACAATGTCTCTTTGTCCATATAAAAGTGTTCGGTGAGCATCTGCGCCATTAGTTCCTTAATGACTTGTTTTGGGTTGAATTAACTGGAAACAAAATCACAAAGACGATAGTCGAAATGATCGACAACTTGTGTGTGGTTGTACACATGCGTCGCGAGGCACGACATCCCAATCCCGCCCATGCCCACGATGGTGACGACGGAAATCTCCCGAATGCTCTCGTCTAGAATGAATTCCTTGAGCAGCTTATCCGTGTCTGCGTCCACGCCCACCACGTGTTTGTCTTCCTGCCAATAAGCCAATCGCCTCCGCCACTCCACCACATTTGGTAGGCTGCTGTGGTGCTGGAGATGGAGATCCTGAGAGACATGCGGCTTCTGGTGATGTCGTCGAGCCTAACGTGGATTGACTCGATCTCTTGTCTGATATTTTTCGAGTCAATCCAGGCTAGGCACATTCCCAGTAGTAGTCTTCGTATCTTCTAATGAAAGCATCACATATTCTGTATCTTGAGCAACGTCTCTGATTTTCGAAATCCAATTACGTATTCTCTCATCATTGGATTCTGTATCGGATGCGTCTTTCTGAAACGATTACATCCGTTCAAGTCTTCCTTTCAAAAGTCTCAATTGTCCCTCCATGCCTTCTTCTTGCAACAAAGTTGCCTTCTCCATTAGTAATTCGCCTAGCCTTTCGACCGCAATTAAGATTGCTACATCCGCCATATCTCACAGAGTTTGCTGCTGTTTTTTTTTTTGAAATTTAAAATTAGTTCTGTTGGAATTTATTCTACCTAATAATACCATAAGTACATATATTATCTTTACAAAAAGAAACATAAATTAATTTAAAATTTGATTGCACGCAAGCGTCGAATCCGTGTGCATTTATAAAAACCCTAGATAGTTTGTGTTGGCAACGGATTGCACGCAAATGTAGAATCCGTGTGCTTTTATAGAGGTATTAGTAATTAGGGGTAAAATCCATCTTCATCCATGAGGTTTACGGTCAAAATAAAATTAGTCCCTCAGGTTCTAAATTTGTTTAAATATCATCTTCCAAATTCAATTTTACCGCCAAAATCAAATATTTTTTTCTTAATGTCCAAATTGCCCTTCAAACTTGGGACGAAAATGAAGTATATTTAATTTGACCTCAGAAATATAATACTTATTTAAATAGTAAATACTATAATAAATAATATATATCTGATGCATATGCATTAAAGTTAAATATCCCAAGGTACTATATTTTAGAAATTTTGCACCAAAAAAGAATCAATATTAAAATGCTAATTTATATGAACCAACAATACAACAGTTATCATGTTTAATATTTTAAAGGGAAAATTACTATATTTGGGGCTTCACACAATTGACATAAATATTATTTTAGATTTGATTTATGGGATTATTTGAAGGAGCCCCTCGTATGGAAAATATTTTGAATTAACTACCAAGCTGATTACACCCTTATGTAAGGGTGTGCGCATGTCGTAAACTCGCGGGTTCTAGCAAAATCCGCCCTCGTCCCGTAAACCATCGGTTTTAGATTTTAAGGAATCAAACTTATGGGTTTTCAACGGGTTTAGAATAGAACGGTCTATTGCGGGTTTAAAGTAGAACCCAACCTTCATGGGTCGAAACACGTCGTAATTTAAAAAAATTATTTTCTTTAATAATATATAAGTTTTACGGGAAATTATAGAAATTAAAATGAATGACCAAGCGTCAAATTTTAAATTGAAACGAACTAGAATAATATCAATGATAAATGTCACGAGTAAATCAAAACTAATACTTTGTAACCATAAATTGAAAAAAGAATAACTAAACCGTTATAACTTATAAGACATGATTTAAAATAAATTCGCTAACCAGAGACGAAACGAGACGATGTCGCCGCTATAGATATAAGTTTTGACATGTAAGAGATATTTTATTCATGTATTATATTAATTTGTTATATTACATAATATAAACAAAACGACGTCGTCTTGTATAGTGGGGCGGGACGGGTTTTAGGGGTATAAAAGTTTTTTGAACCCATCTTAAATCTAAACCCGCGGATTTTGTCCATTTCAGGACCCAATCATATAGATGGATCTATCCGTCCGATCCTAGCGGGGTGATTTTACTGGGTTTGACAGATTCATTGGGTTGATGGGTCCGACTTGCTCACCCCTACTTAAATCACCTCAAAACGATAAGAATATTTTTTTCATTTTTTGTTTTAAAGTTTAGTGATTAACCCTGTGTTTTATCGAATTGCTAGAAAATTTCTCATAATATTAAATTTGCCAAAAACCCGTAATCCATTTTTTTAGCACGCAACCCCTAGATAGTGAGTTTTCAGGGGTATTTTTGCTTAAAAAATGAATCATGGGTAGGTTTTTGCTAATGAAAGAATTCACAGGTGTGCTGAATGTAATAAACTTTTTTTGAGTATTTTGAGCCATTGTATATATAACTACGTATGGCTTTGGTAGGTGACGATGATCTTGCAAGAATCGCTAAGGTTGTACTCACTGATACCTCTGACAACAAGAGAAGCTACAGAGACCGTGAAACTAGGAAAAATGACTATTCCATCAGGGGAACAATTGTCAATTCTAATAGGCATACTTCATCGCAATCCCGATATTTGGTGTGAGGATACAAATGAGTTCAAACCTTAGATGATTTTGCGCAGTCTTGAATCGCAAAACATTTGTGGCTTTTCTGCGTCAATAATTGGATATACCATGTAATAATTAATTTTCTGCCATGCTCTAAAATTCGTTTGTTATCTATTTTTGGGCTCTTTCTGTTACTACTATTAGGTTCTATGAGACTAAATAGTAGGAGTTAGTAAGACCTTCGGTGAACAATATTCGTACTAACTCAAACCTGCAACAAAATGAAAAGCCCATATTAAGTGCTAATGTGAATTAACTTAGTAGCACCCCTCCCTCGAGATTAATTTTATAGGGGGTGACTAAACAAGAAAAAATCTATTTTATCATTCAAACTAAATGTTAACTTTCCTAAATAAAATGTTTTATGGTCAAATTACATATAATACTAGAATTTAATGGATTTGGGCTCGTTTGGTTACCGCTATAAGGTTCTACTGACTAAATATAGTAGAGGTTAGTAATACGTTCGTCTGACAAGATTCACACTTTTTTTCAAATCTGCTACTAAAACAAAGCCCGCTATTAGATTCTATTATTTCAGAATTAGTAGCAGGTATTCCTCTGAGACTAATTTAATAGGGGGTGACTAAATAAGTTAAACAATATATTGTCATTCAAACTACGTGTTAATTTTATTAAATAAAAGGTTTTATAAACAAGTATATATAATACCAAAATTTAACATATTTAATACGAGATATAATCCAATGAACTGAACGTCTACTAACTAAATAATTAATTAATTAGTCAGTAAATAATTAATCCAATCTAATTTAATACAAAGTAATCCGAAATAGGTAACCGGGCGAGCCTTTAATACAATATCTCTAAATACCGAACATCTTAATAGCTTGAATCTCATCTAATCTAAACTTATTCAATACAGATAACCATATGAGCTCTTATATCTTAAACTATTAAGGGGCCTCGTTTGCTTAATAAATAATCTTATCACTTAAAGTTAAATTAATAAGATTAATATAATCAAAATATTTTTTTAAAGTGACACATATTCTGAACAGAAGAAGTAATTAATTAGGGCTTAATTTCGCTTTGTACCCTTGTAATAGAGTCTTTTGGCATTTTACACCCTTGCAAAATAATAACAGCACAGTGCACCCAAAATTGAATAATAAAGAGAATTTCATTTTCTATTGGGTTTTTTTTCCGGTGTTTAAAATAAAAAATTAAAATGTTACCTTATTCAACTGCCAAACTTAATTTCGAGCGCACTAAGTGCGAAAAAATAAATCTAATTGTTGAAAAAAACAATATTTTCTTACAAAATAAAATAAATATTTTTTTATCACTAACTTATTTGATTGATGGATCTTTTATTGTAATTGATGGAAATATTATGTATAAATATTTTGGAAGAAAATATGATTTCCAGGTAACTTGATAACGAAATATCTTAAGGATTTATTTTTTAGTAAAAAAAATTTTTGTGATATTCTTTTTTTTTTAAATACGTTGATGAAATGTATTTTTATTTTTGTACTTTATAGTTTCAAAATAATTTATGAATAAAACAAATTATTTGACATTTGGCATCCTAAAAAAATACCACTAAAAATATTAAATTGTCTTTATTAGATTTAAAAATTCATTTGGGCTGCATTATGCATGGTATATTGTGTTTCCAGGGTGCAAAGTGCTATTAATTTGTTTCGAGGATACAAAGTGTCAAAATGACACTTTAAAGGGTGCAAAGTGGAATTAAGCCAATTAATTAGTATGAAATTAATTCAATCTCACTTTATTCAATATAGACGAACGAGGTCTTAACGGTGTTTGCAAAAGCTTTTTGAAAGTGATTATGAGTTTTTTTTTGCACATAATCTGTTTTCAGGTGTTTGCAAAATCAACTTTTGCTTTTGATTCTCTTAAAATAATCTGTTTTAAGCTGTTTTTTTTAAAGCACACATAACCCTGTTTTTTCTATTTAAGTTCATTTTCTGGAATATTTTCAAACACCTTTAACTTTTAAAAATAAGCACTCAAAACTCACTTAACTCACAATCATTAACTTCTGCTTTTAAATAATCATTTGCAAACGCCACCTTAGTACATTTCTTCTTTTTAGTATAGTCCCAGGATAGAGCGCTCAGCCGCTCACTGTGCTTTAATTAAGGGTAAATAGCACTTAACCCCTTATTGTTACAACTTTTGCATACGATTCAATTCCCTTATGCTTTTAATATCAACACATAACCCCCTCGTTGTTGATGTGGGTAGCTTCCATTAGTTTTCCCGTCAAACTTAACCGTCAGTATCAAACGTCAAAGCAATTTTTCTGGCAGATGACCCTCATGTGCTTTCATTTTCCCTTTCTTTTAGCAGATACCCACCCCCCTTGAAGTTTGACACGTGCGGTTAAGTTTAACGGAAAAACTAACGGACGCAATCCACATAAATCACAAAGGGGTTATGTGATGATATTACGACCACAGAAAAATCATTTGCAGAAACTTGCAACCAAAGAAACAAGTGATATTTACCCTTTAATTAATTTACACGCAACATAATTTATCAATATCCGGGTAAATTGGCTGATGGATTATTTCATAATCAATGTTTAAAATATGAAATTGCCCATTGCTAAAGGTTCGTTATAAATGAACAGTGAAGCGGAAGAAATGGGAGAAAAACCATTAAGAAAATCATATACATGATGAAGATGTTTGACTTTTTACAGAGATTGATAGAATTCGTTGACTAATAATAATTATATTTTATAAAAAGTTTAATTGATTAAAGTACTCGTTGAGTATACCAAGTTCAATCTATGGGAAACATTCGAGATTAAATATGAACGTGACCCTATATAAATTAAAAATAATGAATTTGATGTAGATCCATGAATTGATGAAACGGAATTTTGCAATAAATTAGGTAATCTTTAAACTTTAGGCCTATAAAAAATAATTAAAATTAGCTGATTCAACTAATCAATATTAGTTGACTTCAACATAAGCTAACATCTGACTTCTTTTTTCCTTTTTTTCCGGTGGCAAGTCGTCGGAGCTGATCCGATTAGCTGACCTTGTTTAGTTGGTTTCATCATTAGCTGACATATGACTCTTTTTTTCGACTATGGGTCGTCGAGATTCTGATTATTTACTAATGTTGATTAGCTGTGTCATCTTATCAAAGTTCCGACCACCCCAATTTGAAAAAATATATATATATATATATATATATATATATATATATATATATATATATATATATATATATATATATATATATATATAAAAGATAATCAAACTCAAATTAGGGTTTGAAATTTGCAACTAGTGAATTTTTTTCTCAAAAATGTAAAAGTAGTTGAGATGACATCTCATTATAAAAATTAGTGAAGAACTATCTCAAATAAATTATATATTAAAAACTGATAAAGATGAAATTTGAAGCAAAACCGTGGACCCAACTCCATTTCGGATCTTTCATTACCCGACTGTTTCACTAGATCACAGGATGCATTTTTTTGGAAGATATCCATTAGTTCGATTATTTGTTTCCGTAAATTATTCAATCAATAACTTGTAAATCACACAAGAGACGTAAATCGCACTGGCTATAAACTATGCGCGACAAACTCTAACACCGACTAGACTACATCTACTCACTAATTTACAGTTTTCTTGTTTATTGCTGAAGAAGAGTCGGGCTTTAAAAGTTGACTATTGATTGCTTTATTTCCACTACTCTTACTTGCTACGAGGAGATCAGGGGTTGCGCGATTTGATCAATTACTTTTTCAAAACTCATACCATTTTAAAACTTATCCTTGTCTTGGAGTTGCTTAAAATTAGGTTAAATAACACTCAACCCTACTGTGTGGTTACATCGTTTTGCAGATAACTTCATTGTGCTTTTAATATCAACACATAACTCCCTTGTGGTTTTAGGGGATTAGTTTCCGTTAGTTTTCCAGTCTAATTTAACTGCATGTGTCAAACGTCAAAATATTTTTTTTTGCAGATTGCCTATGTTCCTTTTCATTTTCGCTGACGACCCCCTTAAAGTTTGACACATGCGGATAAGTTTGACGAAAAAACTAACTGAAACTACCTTCTAAACCACAAGGGAGTTATGTGCTAACTGATATTACGAGTATAAATGGATCATCTGCAAAAGATTGTAACTACAGGGGGTTTAAGTGCTATTTACCCTTAAAATTATACTATTTCATATTTATAACTATTTAATTATAAAGTTTCTTTTGCATTTGTGTTGTTTTTCTCCTCCGGGATTACAGGGTTATGTATCAATAAGTCTTTTTCTTTTCAGAAACTATCCCTGTGAAATCTTTAATTACCAAAAATCCCCCCATAGTAGAAAAATTAGCAAGAACCATCTCTCCAATGAAAATTAGTCCTCCTGTTTCTTTTTGGTTTTTTTTTCTTTGTTTATATTTAATAATATTTTTTTTCATTTTGTTTGTTTAAAGATGAAATAATATTTAAAATTTTATAGGGATAATTAAGTCATTTAATATGAGTCAACAACCAATTATTGCTAGTGTTTATAACATGATCGATGACTTTTTCAGCAATTAGAAATAACACACAGGTGTGCTATTAATTAGCTCGTATCAATAATCTATTGTGTTTTAACAAAGACTAATTAAATAAGAACTAGTAATTTCTGTCCTTAATTTCTCACATAATTATGTTGTATCCATCCTATTATAATATTGGGGTTCATCAATAACGTAAATGGTAGACTACCAGTATCGATTATACTGTACAGAAAGTAATATTATTAGCAATCTCTTTTCCTAAATTTCTGACATAGTTATGTTTTATTTCATTCAATATTGTAATATTGGAGTTCATCAATAATGTAATGGTAGAATACCATGTACCGATATCGTATCAAAATTAGTACGTATTGTACCGAATACTGTATACATACCGCAACTATTAGTGAGGCAACAATATGACATTTTTCAATACCACAAGATATTGTAGGTACACAACGTTGAACAAAATATTTCATAACCGTACCGAAACAACCCCTACATTATAAAACATAAATGTATGTATAAATCAATAATGAAGATAAAATGCACAAGCTAACCATAACAATATCTCATTATAAAGAGTTAAATGCACGGAACCCCCTGTGTAATCTCGAATTGTTGAAAAAACCCCTGTGTCAAAACATAGCAGGAGACTGTCCCTTTTTTTTGTTTTTTGCCGTCGACTTAATTAAATGAAATGACAAAATTACCCTTAATTAAAAATAAAACATAAAAAATATCCAACCCAAAATAAAAAATTTAAAACAAAATCCCAAAAGAAAAAAAAGAAGGAAGAAAAGAGAGAGAATTACATTTGCTTCATCTTCCCCGTCTACCAGCAATTGAAAAGGTCCCCGGCGGCGATGGAGGTGGTTATGGCGGCGGTTATGGCGGCAGACGTGGGGGAGTTGGTTACGATGGATTATTGTGGCTCTCTTCCCATGCCGTTTTTGGGTCAGGAAGACACCGAAGATGGTGTGAAGATGGGAAGATGACCTTTTTGGAAATGTGAAGGATTGAATTGCAAATTTTCAAAACTTCATTTTGGGGCATATATAAAATTTTCGGGTGAATCTATAATTTTGAAATTTATAATTTAAAGGGTATTTTGGTCTATTCGGGTCAAAAATACACTCCCAGCCGCACAATCCGCGCGTGCATCACACGATAAGCTATTATGGGCCATATTGCCTTTGACTAATTTTCATGGGTGGTTCTTGCAAATATTTTTAACACGAGGGTTTTTCAGCAATTCAAGATTACACAGAGGTAATTTTTGCAAAAAAAAAAAAAACCATTATATATGCAAGGAACTTCTATTTCGCAAATAATCCTAGAAATATTTTCCTTTCCACACTACTCTCACCTATATAAACAAGCATATCCTTAGTCTTATCATAATTCATTTCCGCCAGAATAAATGGATGCAACATTTAGTGTAATAATCGTCACAACTATCATCGTTGCAGTATGCGCAAAATGGGCAGTGAAGTTAGTAAATTGGCTGTGGTTTAAGCCAAGAGAGCTAGAAAAAATTCTAAGGCAACAAGGCCTCAATGGCACTCCTTACCGGCCCTTTCTTGGAGACGTAAAGAATATGATGAGACTCAACGAAGCAGATAAACGGAAAACAATCAATCTCTCAGACGATACTTCACCGCACGTTTTCGGATATTACTACCAGATCATTGCTAAGTACGGTACGTAACAATAATTAATATTCATGTTATTTATTATCCTATTTGGGAAAATTACTTTTCATCCCTCAAGTTTGCACTAATTCCACATTTGGTCCCTCATGTTTCAATAATTTAACATTTTTGGTCATTTCCGTCATTTTACTGTTAACATGTAGTGATGGGCACACACTTGATTCCGTTAGCAATAACGGAAAATTGACGGAAGTGACTGAAAGGGTTTAATTTTTGAAACATGAGGGACCAAATGTGTTTTTTTGAAACATAAGGGACTGAATGTGAAATTGGTGCCAACTTGAGGGATGAAAAGTGTATTTTTCCCTATTATATATACTCGATTTTCTTTTTATTATTATTATTATTATTTTTTTTTTTTCAGGTAAGAATTCTTTCATGTGGTTCGGTCCGTGGCCGAGATTGAACATTGCGGATCCGGAGTTAATAAAGGAGATTCTAAGTAGACCGGATGCTTTTCAACAGCCACTTCCGGAAACAGGCAAGATTCTTACGGGCGGGATCGTGTTTCTTCAAGACGAAAAATGGGCTAAACATAGAAAGATTATCAATCCCGCTTTCCATATCGACAAGTTGAAGGTACGAAAATTGAACGACACTCTGTTTTTTTTTCTTTTGGCTCGATTTCTTTTCATAAGTTTTTTTTTTTGTGTGTGTGGCCTTTTTGTTTTTATAGACTATGGTGCCACTAATTGGTTTAAGTTGCTCAAGCATTTTACAAAAGTGGAAAGCCATAGTTTCGAGTAGTAATGAGGGTTGGAACGAAATCGATGTATGGCCGGACCTTCAAGATTTAACCGGAGACGTAATTTCGCGCACGGCGTTTGGCAGCAGCAACGAAGAAGGGAAAAGGATATTTCAGCTCCAGAGAGACAAAACTGAGCTAACTCTCGATATTTTTCAGTTGACTATGATACCGGGATGGAGGTAAAAGAAATTAATTAACTATGAAAGTGCATTATTTAATTAAAGGGTAATATAGTACTTAATCCCCTTGTAGTTATAAGCTTTCACAGATGACCCTTTGTGCTCGTAATATAAGTTCATAACCAGTAGTGAGTCCAGGAATTTATTATAGGGTGGGCTTAAATTTTCGGGAGGTTCAGGGGCAACGCCTCTGAATTGTTTTTTTAGGATTTTTTGTGATAAAATCAGAAAATAGGAAAAGAAAAAAAGAAGAAAAATATTTTAGAGTTTTATGCATTAATTTGGATTTTTGGTGGGCTAATTAGTAAAAACTGGGACTTTTTTGTACTAATTTGGATTTTGAGTGGGCTAATTAATAAAAAATTAAGTTTCTTTTGCGTTAATTTAAATTTTGGGTGGCTAATTAATAAAAAATGGGTGAGCTAAACAAATATATAGTATAATATAGAGGAGGAAATTGTAAATTGTGGGTGGGCTTGAGTCCACCCTTGCCTAAGGATGGACTCGCCCCCTTTCATAACCCCTTTGTTGTTGATAGAGCTAGCATCCGTTAATTTTTCCGTTAAACTTACCTATATTTTGTCATACTTCAAAAATCTAAGTATTTGCAGATAATCCCACTGTGCTTGCATTTCTTCCTTTGAACTTTCACACACACAGTTAAATTTGAAGGAAAAATTAACGAACGTTACCCCATATTAAGAACAAGAGGGTTATGGTCAGCAGATATTATTACGAGCACAAGAGGATCATCAGCAAGAGCTATTTACCTTTAACTAAAAGATTCTATTGCATTTAATACTGCTATGTTATATCAAATTGCTAAACAACTCCCCCATGTTATAAATATTAGCAAAACCTCCCCTTACAATGCATAATTATTATTAGATATCTTCCGACAAAACTAAACAGAAGACTGAAAGCAATGAACAATGAACTCCAATTGTTGCTAAAGGGTATAGTCGACAAAAGACAAAAAGCCATGGAGAGGGGTGAAGCCATGCCTAATGACTTGTTAGGCGCTCTTATGGAATCGAATTCAAGGTTCATTAATGAAGACAATAACGGAGACAAGAATTTTGTCGGGATGAGTATCGATGACGTCATCGACGAGTGCAAATTTTTCTACTTTGCGGGGTCAAAGACGACGGCTAGTTTGCTCGTGTGGGCTATGGTGTTGTTGTGCCAAAATCCCGATTGGCAAACCCGAGCAAGGGAAGAGGTTAATCGAGTTTTCGGGAATGAAGAGCCATCCTTTGAAAGCTTAACTCACCTCAAAACTGTAAGATCTTCTTTGTGTATATGTATCTTATTGCCTTAGCATTTACATGAGAATTTTGTTACTGCTGTTATTTGTTCTGCTTATTGCATTCAACAACCCAGGGTTTAGTTTAATTGCTAAAAGAACTCTTCATGTAGTAAATATTACCAAAATATCCCTATGATCACACTAGTAGAAAAATGGCTTTTTACTACGACCATTAATTGTACCAAAAGGTATCAAATTCGTAGTAAAAATGCTTTTGCTACGAATTTGCCCCGTAGTAGATACGGGCGTGACAAAAACTTTGCTACGGTAAATAGCCGTACCAAATACTTTTTTGCTACGGTAAATCCTAATATTTATTACGACTTCAAAATTGTCCCATAGTAAAAAGTCTCTTTTGTTACGGCTTTTGACCGTAGTAAAAAATTTCGTAGTAAAAAACAAATTTTCTACTACCGTCATATGATGCAATTTGTTTTTAGCAAACTATCCCTAAAAACTCACCAGACAAGGGATTGTATGGTAAAAGAAAATGCATCTTAATTAATTTTTGATAATATTTATAACATGGAATTTTTTTTGGCAATTAGATATAACAATAGGGTCTAAATGAGAAACTTACAGTTTTCATCCCTCAAATTTGCACTGATTTCATATTTGGTCCCCCATGTTCGCAAAAAACACATTTGGTCCCCCATGTTTCAATAATTAACACTTTTGGTCAATTTCCGTCAATTTTACCGTTAGTCCATCAGTTAAGGCGGTGATGCACACATGCTTGATTCCATTAGTACTAACGAAAAATTGACGTAAAGGACTAAAAGTGTTGAATTTTTGAAACACGAGGGGCCAAATGTGGATTGGTGCAAATTTGAAGGATAAAAACTATATTTATTCTTGGTCTAAATGCAAATAAACTCATTATTTTTTGGTCTCTGAAACTTTTCATTGTACTTATTCACTGTTGAAAAGAAAAAAAATATATAAACAATTTCCGAAGAGCATTAATTCTAGCTATGCATATATATTTGTGCATTCATTATTACAGGTGACGATGATTCTGCAAGAATCACTAAGGTTGTACCCACCGGCGCCTCTAATGACTCGAGGCTCTACAAAGACACTGAAACTAGGGAACATGACTATTCCACCAGGGGTACATATGACATTGCTAATAGGCATACTCCACCGCGACCCCGATTTTTGGGGAGACGATGCAAACGAGTTCAATCCTCATAGATTCTCTGAAGGAGTTTCGAACGCGGCAAGTACTCAATCCGCCTACATACCCTTTGGTGCTGGTCAAAGAGTCTGCATCGGTCAAAACTTGGTCTTGATCGAAGCAAAAATTGCTCTAGCCATGATTCTACAAAGCTTCTCGTTCGAGCTTTCACCGTCATACTTACATGCTCCTTTCAATGATATTAATTTGTTACCAATATATGGAGCACCTATGATTTTGCGCTCATTATAAATAAAGGAATAGGATTAGGATCAGAATCAGAATCAGAATCAGGTTCCTAAGCAGGTTCATTTTAATGCTGGTGATAAGACAATGTGTGTTTTTCATTTTCACTTATGTGGAATCAAATGATTTGTGTACTCAACTTGTACTTCAATAAAATGGAAGTAATGTCTTTTGTTTGGACCAATGATCATTCTGTAAACATACATTATATCATGAAATTGGTTAGAAAACTGTTTAATTTTTTTTTTATTTTTTAATTACTTTCACATGACTTAAGATTGAGAGAGTATTTTAGTCGAATTAATAAAAATATTTTACAACCCGAACATTCTAAAAGTTGTTTCTTGAAAATCATGTTAAATCTAAATACTAACATGGTTTTTTTCAGGGCAAATTAAGAGAACCCCTTGAGGTAAGGTTTAATTACGAGAAGCCCCTCCATGTTTGTATAATTACGGGAAAAACCCCTCTGATCTGAGTTTGACTGTGCATTCTAACATAATGGGTGTTTTCTCTGTTTTACCCTTAAGTAATATGAACTAAAATAAAATAAAATATTATATTGAAACCTTACAATATAACCACTTATGAATGTTAACCACAGTAGTTAACCCCTCAAGCAGTAACAACAACGGCTATGGTTATGGGTGGGAGGCGGAAGAGATGAACATTTTTTTTTTGTTTTTACAATAATTTACTTATTTTTAATATTTTTTTTGCACAATCAATTTTATTGTAAAAAAATTTAGAAACATGTAAACGAAATAAAATTTACAAAACAAATTAAAACTTTTAATGTTATAATATATTTATTTTATTTTATTTTATTTTTAATAATTATAAAACATACAATACATAATGTTAATAAAAAAAATTAAAAAAAACTTTGTTATAAAATTTCGTGATTATAGAGTTTTTTAAATATATTATAATTCACAGCATAAGCAAATTGGGCAAATGGCAAAAAGGGACATGTCAACGGACTTAAATGCACATTATTCCAAAAAAAAAAAAACAGTCTTTCAAATAAATCCATCCCCATGTCTTTAGTATAAAATACCCTCAATAATATATTTTTTATCAATACCATCCATTATACTCTAACTTCCTTAATATTACACATTGACCCCGGATTTAAACAAATATATCACATTAACCCCCATTTAAATAATTTTTTGAAAAAATATTTTTTTTTTCAGAAAATGATTTTTTTTTTCTGAATTTTTTTTTCCGGCCAGATTTTCTGGTGTTGACTCTTTTTTATTTTTGAAAAGTTTTTCCGGGTGGTCAACCGCCGGCCTCCGACGTTCACTTTTTTATTATTATTATCATTATTATTATTATTATTATTATTATTATTATTATTATTATTATTATTATTATTATTATTATTATTAATATTATTTTTTTTTTTTTTTTTTTTTTTTTTTTAAATTGTTTTTTTTCTTAGAAAACAATATTTTAATTAATATTAATGTCTTGGCATCTAAATTACTGTCTGAGACAATAATATTACTGTTTGGGACAATAATATTATGAATATTATTTTCCCGAACAGTAATATTACTAATATTACTGTCCCAAACAGTAATATTATTGCATCAGACAGTAGTATTACGGTCGGAGACAGTAATATTACAGTCGAAGACAGCAAAAATGCAGGCCAAGACGATAAAATTAAGCAATACAATAATATTACTGTCTTAGACAGCTAAATTAATGTCTCCGACTCTCCATTACTGTTGGAGGCAGTAATTTAGCAGCCAAGACAGTAATATTAATTAAAATATTTTACTAAGAAAAAATAAATTTATTATTATTATTATTATTATTATTATTATTATTATTATTATTATTATTATTATTATTATTATTATTATTATTATTATTATTATTATTATTATTATTATTATTATTATTATTATTATTATTATTATTATTATTATTATTATTATTACTATTATTATTATTATTATTATTATTACTATTATTATTACTATGAAATAGCGCTTTCCAGTGCTGGTTTTCCCATACGTCGTCGAGCACTATGAAATAGCGCTTTCCTTCCAGGCATTGGTGGAGCTTGTGCTTGACTTGAGACAAAGTCTCTTTGTCGAACTCGTCGAGCAGATCGGAGTTGGTACCAACCAGCTGCATCATCAATTCCTTAATAACATCTTTGGGGTTGAATTGAATTGAAACGCATACCCAAAGGCGGCAGTCAAAACATCTGGCTACTGCTATGTGATTGTACACTTGTCTCGCGAGGTATGACTTTCCAATGCCGCCCATGCCTACGATGGTGGCAATGGAAAGCTCCTATGTGCTCTCCTACATAACAAATTCTTCGAGCAATTTTTCGGTGTCGGTATCCAAGCCCACCACGTATTTGTTCTGCTGCCAGCAGGCCAATCGTCTTTCCCACTCCGCCACACTTGGTCGGCTGGTGCTAAATGATGCCCCGTGATCACCATGATTCTGGATCCCGTAAGCCTCGCGGCTTTTCTTGATATTCTCGAGCCTACCCTGGATTAAGTCAATCTCTTTCCCAATTTTGTAGCGCTTAATGGCCGTCGATAGGAACAAAGCGGACTTCCTCAGTAACCCGCTTCTTCCTGGGATATCGATATTGAGAACGAACATGTCGATTATATCTTCTACATCTTGAGCCACATCCCTGATTTCCGAAATCCAGTTGCGCATTCGCTCATCAGTGGCTTCTTTATCGGACGCATCTATCAAAAAACTTTGCATCCTCTTTAATTCTTCTTTCAAGAATTGAACCCGTCCCTTCACGCCTCGCAAATATTCTGCCTTACTGATAAGCACATCATGCAGCGTTCCCAAAGCAAAAGAAAGTGCCGCATCCGCCATATCTCAAATAAGATTTCGGTTTTTTTCTGCTAGTCGCGAAGATAAATCAAATTCGAGGTTGAATATAATAGGATTTTCAACACTAAAGGGGAACGAGCAGAAATACGAAGAGGGTTCTCAACACAGCAGAAATACAAATAGAACCAATTTATCCGAGAAGATTGAGAGCAGATATATTCCTGCACATAAGATAGGAAAAGTGTCAGCTTCATTTTTCCAACGGAGCTGCTAAACGGTACCATTTGTGCACAAGAAAAATACTATGATTTAGAAAATCTCTGGTTTACAAACGCTACACAGGTTCAAAGGGAACCAAAACACTACAACAGCGCTCGAATCCATAGCGATTAATCAAAACCCCTACAACATCGCTCGAATTCATAGCGATTGATCAAAACCCTATAACAGCGCTCGAATCCATAGCGATTAATCAAAACCCCTACAACATCGCTCGAATTCATAGCGATTGATCAAAACCCTATAACAGCGACTCAAATTCACAGCAATTGATCAAAACCCTATAACAGCGACTCAAATTCACAGCAATTGATCAAAACCTTATAACAGCGACTCAAATTCACAGCAATTGATCAAAACCCTATAACAGCGACTCAAATTCACAGCAATTGATCAAAACCCTAGACACGGCCACGGGCCGGTTCGGGCCGGTTCGGACCGGTTCACGGTTCACATTTTCCGGAACCGGAACCGGCCCGTGGCGTGCACGGTTCACCGGGCCGGGTCGGCCCGCCGGTTCGGGCCGGTTCACGGGCCTATCCGGGCCGGTTCCGGGTCGGCCCGGAAATTTTGATTTTTTTTTTTTTGTTTTTTTTTTTTTTTGAAATATTTAATGAATAAGTAAATTAAAAGAAATACTTTTAAATAGATAAAGGAAAAGGAAATAAATGAAAAGTCAATTTAGAAGCACAAGTTTGAAATATTTGATGAATAAGTAAATTATAGGAAAAATTGGGGTGTGAGGGTATTTAAAGGAAAAATTGGGGGGGTTTGGGGGCGAAAAAAATTCAAAAAAAAGCAAATTTGGGGTGTGAGGGTATTTATAGGAAAAATTGGGGGGGGGGGGAATTCAAAAAAATTCAAAAAAAAAGTAAATAACGGCCGGTTCACCCGGGCCGGTTCAACGGGCCGGTTCACCCGGTGAACCCGGTGAACCGGCCGTTATTCACTTTTTTTGAATTTTTTTGATTTTTTTTTTTTTTTTAAATCCGGGTAAACCGCCGGGCCGGCCCGGCTGTTCACGGTTCACCAATTCTAAGAACCGGGCCCGTCCCGGGTAGGACGGGCCGGTTCACGGTTCCGGGCCGGTTCACACGGTCAACGGGCCAGTTTGGGCCGTCAACGGGCCGGTTCGGGCCGGTTCCGGGCCTAAAACCGGCCCATGGCCGTGTCTACGAGTCCTCACAGAAATATGATTATCTCTCTCTTCTTTATTGTTTATTTTATTAATGTGTTAATGTGTTTTTTTTTTAAATTAATGTTTGATATAGATTGTATATAAAAATTGTTAATATAACGACTAATAAAATGGAACATGTGAAGTATGACGGAAGAATGTGTTGAGTATATCATATTTCTATTATTAATTTTAGGGGTGAGAAAAAAAACCGAAAAAACGAAAAACCGAACCGAAAAACCGAGCCGTTTTAAACCGTACCGTTTAGCAAATCACATGTACGGTTTTTTTATTTTTGAAATACCGAATTATTCGGTTCGGTATGGTGGAAAGGTAAAAACCGAACCGAAAAACCGAACCGAACCGAAACTATAAAATGATTTCATTTTATATAATATATGTATTATTTTACCCTAATATTTATTTTCTATTTTTCAATTATTTGTCTCATTCTAAGCATTTGTTCATAATTAATTGAGACATTGTATTTTATTTATCTAGTAATTAAAAATTTACTTGAGTTCATGGTTTTAATAATGTAGTAGATGAAAGTAGGAAAAAAAAATGAAGCATAATAAATCATCTATAAATTACGTTAAGTCCTATGAAATTAAAGATTTTATATTTTCATTGCATTAGTAAGTTGTGAAAGTAATTGTAATTGTATTCTTTTGTTTGTACAACTTGAATATATAGTTACGCTTGAACCGAAAAATAACTTAAACCGAACCGAAAAAAACCCGAAACCGAACCGAAACCGAAAGAAACCAAACCGATAAAAAACCGACATACACGGTTTTTAATTTTACAAAAACCGATATATTCGGTTCGGTTCGGTTTTTGGCTAAAACCAAACCGAACCGACCCGTGCACACCCCTAATTAATTTCCTTCGATACTCTATTATCTCTTGGTTTAAGCCAAGAGAGCTCGAAAATATTCTAAGGCAACAAGGCCTCAACGGCACTCCTTATCGACCCTTTCTTGGAGACGTGAAGAATATGATGAGACTCAACGAAACAGATAAACAAAAAACAATCAATCTCTCAGAAGATGCATCACCGCACGTTTTCGGATATTACTATCGGACTGTTGCTAAGTACGGTACGCACTGGGGGAACATTTAAGGGGCATGGGGGGCCGTTGACCCCCCAAGAAAAAAAAAATTTAGATATTTGGTACTAAATTTTTTGAATATTACTTTTGACCCCCCAAAGTTTTTGTAAATATTTATCTTGACCCATTATTTTTTTTGTTTTTTCTCCAAAATCTTATATAAATTATAGATAAAATAATCATATTTAATATAAAATATAAAATAAGATAGTTAAAACTTGTATTATTTTAAATAAAATTTATGAATATTACTTATTTTCGAATTTTTTTTCATCTAACGCCTTAAAAATAAAAGATGAGATCGTGCCATGAATCTCCGAAATATTAAGTGCAGCTATTATTAGAATAATTTGAATTAATTTAGATTTTTTTGTGATGATTAAAATATGATATATATATATATATATATATATATATATATATATATATATATATATATATATATATATATATATATGATATTTTAATTAAAAATTAGTTATATAAACTTATTTTTTGAACCCCAAAATTTTAGTTAGCCCCCCTTACATTTTAATCCTGGTTCCGCCCCTGACGGTACGTAACAATAATTAATATTCCTGTTATTTATTATCCTATTTGGGAAAATTACACTTTTCACCCCTCAAGTTTATACTAATTCCACATTAGGTCCCTCTTGTTTCAATAATTTAACATTTTTTGTCATTTCCGTCATTTTACCGTTAACATGTAGGGATGGGCACACACTTGATTCCGTTAGTAATAACCGAAAATTGACGGAAGCGACTGAAAGGGTTGAATTTATGAAACATGAGGGACCAAATGTGTTTTTTTGTAAACATGAGGGACTAAATGTGAAATCAGTGCAAACTTGAGGGATCAAAAGTGAATTTTTCCCTATTATATATACTCGATTTTCTTCTTATTATTACTATTAATTTTTTTTTCAGGTAAGAATTCTTTCATGTGGTTCGGTCTGTGGCCGAGATTAAACGTTGCGGATCCGGAGCTAATAAAGGAGATTCTAAGTAGACCGGATGCTTTTCAACAGCCACTTCCGGAAACAGGCAAGATTCTTACGGGCGGGATCGTGTTTCTTCAAGACGAAAAATGGGGGTGTGTGTAATTTACCCTTATTTTTATTATTATTAGATATCTTCCGACAAAACTAAACAGGAAACTGAAAGCAATGAACAATGAACTCCAATTGTTGCTAAAGGGTATAGTCGACAAAAGACAAAAAGCCATGGAAAGGGGTGAAGCCATGCCTAATGACTTGTTAGGCGCTCTTATGGAATCGAATTCAAGGTTCATTAATGAAGACAATGACGGAAACCAGAATGTTGTCGGGATGAGTATCGATGACGTCATCGACGAGTGCAAATTTTTCTACTTTGCGGGTTCAAAAACGAACGAAAAATTACGCCATCTTCTCCTCTACCATTTCCGGCGATATAGTGACTAGATCCGATTTTGCAACTATCTAAGTATTGTTTTTCCATTTTTTCATAAATGAATAACCTACTAGGTAGTACTTAATTAATTATGAGGGTGGATTAATTAATTCATTAATTGAGATTAATTAAACTAATAATCTAGTTATAGTACAGTGTTAGGGAGGTCAGGTGGGATTGATCAGAATAATGTATTGTGTTCTGTTTCAATAGGGGAAACAGCAAGATCATAATTGGAAATTGCACCCCCTAATATTTATTTAATTAGTCTGAAATAATACTTTTTTTTTTTAATTAATAAAAAGAAGGGCTAATTAATTAGTAATAAAATATTAGTTGAGGGGGTGAGATAAATTACCATGTGATTATAGTGATGATGGTGATAGGGGTGGTGGGGGTGACCCTGGCTCGACGACATGGGTGAACCAACGGGGGTGGATGGATCTGACACGTCATCTGCCAGCTGGCACTCCATGTTCACACCAAACAGCCTCAGCCTCTTGGGATTCCCACTTCCTGTTGTTTGCTTCTCTAGTACTGGAACTGATCCTGTATGTGTGTGTAATCAATGTGTATAATTAAACACGTTTTTTTAATTTGTTTTAAAATGTTGCCAATTAATGGAAATTAAATCAAAATTGGATTAAATTAGATAGTATTTTAATCTGAGATTATTACAAGAGAAGAATGGGGGCAAATATATATATATGCAGGCTTAATTTGCCTTATAAAGGGTTAAAAAGAACATATATCCCTATACATGTATTGAAGGAAATTAGTTAGTTGAAAATTGGGAAGATGAATTGAAGTGTGCACCACGCGCACATCAAATGCGTGTGAAACAAACACACACACACAGGAGACAAAGACAGAAGTATTGCATGACTGCCATGCGTCTGTCTGCATCTGTAAGAAAATATAGCACCAGTACATACATACATGAAAATATATAGAGATATGCTTTTTGTATGTATATACCTGGATGAAGAGAGTGATTCGGTAGAGGAGAAGATGGCGTAATTTGATACTGGCCGCGGCTAATCGGATAAGGTTGCGCCGAATAGAACGCCGCCGCCCTATTCCATTAGTACTAACGAAAAATTGACGTAAAGGACTAAAAGTGTTGAATTTTTGAAACACGAGGGGCCAAATGTGGATTGGTGCAAATTTGAAGGATAAAAACTATATTTATTCTTGGTCTAAATGCAAATAAACTCATTATTTTTTGGTCTCTGAAACTTTTCATTGTACTTATTCACTGTTGAAAAGAAAAAAAATATATAAACAATTTCCGAAGAGCATTAATTCTAGCTATGCATATATATTTGTGCATTCATTATTACAGGTGACGATGATTCTGCAAGAATCACTAAGGTTGTACCCACCGGCGCCTCTAATGACTCGAGGCTCTACAAAGACACTGAAACTAGGGAACATGACTATTCCACCAGGGGTACATATGACATTGCTAATAGGCATACTCCACCGCGACCCCGATTTTTGGGGAGACGATGCAAACGAGTTCAATCCTCATAGATTCTCTGAAGGAGTTTCGAACGCGGCAAGTACTCAATCCGCCTACATACCCTTTGGTGCTGGTCAAAGAGTCTGCATCGGTCAAAACTTGGTCTTGATCGAAGCAAAAATTGCTCTAGCCATGATTCTACAAAGCTTCTCGTTCGAGCTTTCACCGTCATACTTACATGCTCCTTTCAATGATATTAATTTGTTACCAATATATGGAGCACCTATGATTTTGCGCTCATTATAAATAAAGGAATAGGATCATAATCAGAATCAGAATCAGAATCAGGTTCCTAAACAAGTCCATTTTGATGCTGGTGATAAGACAATGTGTGTTTTTCATTTTCACTTATGTGGAATCAAATGATTTGTGTACTCAACTTGTACTTCAATAAAATGGAAGTAATGTCTTTTGTTTGGACCAATGATCATTCTGTAAACATACATTATATCATGAAATTGGTAAGAAAACTGTTTAATTTTTTTTATTTTTTTTTTTATTACTTTCACATGACTTAAGATTGAGAGAGTATTTTAGTCGAATTAATAAAAATATTTTACAACCCGAACATTCTAAAAGTTGTTTCTTGAAAATCATATGTTAAATCTAAATACTAACATGGTTTTTTTAGGGCAAATTAAGAGAACCCCTTGAGGTAAGGTTTAATTACGAGAAGCCCCTCCATGTTTGTATAATTACGGAAAAAACCCCTCTGATCTGAGTTTGACTGTGCATTCTAACATAACGGGTGTTTTCTCTGTTTTACCCTTAAGTAATATGAACTAAAATAAAATACAATATTATATTGAAACCTTACAATATAACCACTTATGAATGTTAACCACTGTAGTTAACCCCCTCAAGCAGTAACAACAACGGCTATGGTTATGGGTGGGGGACGGAAGAAGATGAACATTTTTTTTTTTAACAATAATTTACTTATGTTTAATATGTTTTTTGCATAATCAATTTTATTGTAAAAAAATTAGAAACATGTAAACGAAATAAAATTTACAAAACAAATTAAAACTTTTAATGTTATAATATATTTATTTTATTTTATTTTATTTTTAATAATTATAAAACATACAATACATAATGTTAATAAAAAAAATTAAAAAAAACTTTGTTATAAAATTTCGTGATTATAGAGTTTTTTAAATATATTATAATTCACAGCATAAGTAAATTGGGCAAATGGCAAAAAGGACATGTCAAGGAACTTAAATGCACATTCTTCCACAAAAAAAAAAACAGTCTTTGAAATAAATCCATACCCATGTCTTTTGTATACAATACCCTCAATAATATATTTTTTATCAATACCATCCATTATACTCTAACTTCCTTAATATTACACATTGACCCCAAATTTAAACAGATATATCACATTAACCCCATTTTAATAATTTTTTGAAAAAATATTTTTTTTTTCAGAAAATGATTTTTTTTCTGAATTTTTTTTTCCGGCCAGATTCTGGTGTTGACTCTTTTTTTTTTTCTTTTTCTGAAATGTTTTTTCGGCTGGTCAACCGCCGGTCTCCGGCGTAGACTTTTTTATTATTATTATTATTTTTTTAAATTATTTTTTTTCTTAGAAAACAATATTTTAATTAATATTAATGTCTTGGCTGCTAAATTACTATCTCAGACAGTAATATTATAAATATTATTTTCCCGAACAGTAATATTACTAATATTACTGTCCCAAACAGTAATATTATTGCATCAGACAGTAGTATTACGGTCGGAGACAGTAATATTACAGTCGAAGACAGCAAAAATGCAGGCCAAGACGATAAAATTAATTAATACAATAATATTACTGTCTTAGACAACTCAATTAATGTCTTCGACTCTCCATTACTGTTGGAGACAGTAATTTAGCAGCCAAGACAGTAATATTAATTAAAATATTTTACTAAGAAAAAATAAATTATTTATTATTATTATTATTATTATTATTATTATTATTATTATTATTATTATTATTATTATTATTATTATTATTATTATTATTATTATTATTATTATTATTATTATTATTATTATTATTATTATTATTATTAATAATAATTTTTCGAATTAAATATAAATAAACAAATTAAAAATGTCGTTTCAAGTCACATTTTTTGTGGTTGAGTGATACTACTTAAATTTTTTTGGTGGGAGGTTACGAATCGAAAACTTTCGTATGTTATTGGAAAAAAAAAAAAAAAAAAACCCATCAATATATTCGATTAATTAAATTTTTGTTTTGAGAGAATATTCGATTAATTAAATAGATGAATCTATTAATGTGCACAGGCATGCCGGGGGCTGCTGCATATATGGGGTGGAATGAAATATGCTCCCGGAAGAGAGGAGAAACAGTTTATGTTTCTTCGGCAGCAGGTGGAGTTGGTCATCTCGTCGGGCAATTCGCGAAAATGATGGGTTGCTATGTTGTTGGAAGTGCAAGCACTAACGAAAAGGTTACAATCCGAAACTTCCAAATTTAATTTCGGGCTAGAGAGTTTAAATCCGTAATAATAAATCTATCGAACCTGACTTATGTGCTAAAACGAAGTTTTTTTTGAGTGCTTAGAGAAAACATCGATTTTTTCAAAAATGTAAATATAAAAAATAAATTGAACAATATAGTAAATCTTGATAGTTTTTTTTCTTGGCATGCAGGTGGATCTATTAAAGACGAAGCTCGGATTTGATGATGCTTTCAACTACAAAGAAGGGGATTTGCGCTCAAATTTGGAAAAGTATGTCCCGACTCATGATCAATAATCTTTACGTCACTTTAGCCGTAGATTTTCTTTCTGATATTAAGTGTCACTTTAGAGTTTCAAGACATAACTAATCATCTTTTTTCCATGTTCATCCCAACATTGATGATAAATTAATGAAATGAGAACGAGGAGATGAAAATGCACAGAGGAGTAACTTGATCAAATAAAGATATCCCCCGAGTAACTTTAATATTC
>NW_012194357.1:695694-709763 GCF_000504015.1 Erythranthe guttata
TCTTCCGTTACGGCCTGGACCGTGCTCAGTCCCAAGCGGAGCGTTTGCCACTCAGGATGTTGGCACAACAAAATCATTGTCCACACGAGCAAACTCGAGGTCGTCTCCGAGCCGGAGAAGTAGAACAGCTTGCACTCCTCCATTACATCTTCGATACTCATTCCGGAGTTCTTGTTTCCATGTTCTTGAATGGATCTTGAATTAGATTCCATTAAGATACCTAAAAAGTCGTCGACCGTTTCGCCCCTGTCCATCGCTTTCTGTCTTTTGTCGATCATACCTCTTAGTAAAGATTGGAGCTCTTCGGTCATTGATTTCAATTCCCTATTTATTTTTGTAGGAAGATATCTATAACAACAACAAAAAAATCGAATCATCGAAAAAAATATAAATATCGGACGATGACGTTAAAATATTGCAATTATTACAAAGTTTGTGTAATAATATAATTAATTCGAACCTCCATCCCGGGATCATACACAGCAGGAATATTTGCATAGTGAGCTTAAGTTTATCCCTCGTGAGTTGAAATATCCTCATTCCTTCTTCGTGGCTACTCCCAAAAGCCGTGCGTGAAATTACGTCGCCCGTTAAATCTTCTAGAAACGGCCACACGTCAATTTCCGACAAACTACCCTTTTCACTATTAGATGAAACTATGGCTTTCCATTTTTGTATCATGTTTGAACAACTCAAACCAATCAACGGTACCATATTCTATTCATCATCAACGAATAATTTTTCCGATTCTAATTAGTCCAAATTTCCGAAAAAATAAAAAATAAAAACAAATAAAAACAAATAAACATAAAAATAGGACTCATTAAATTACCTTGAGCTTGTCCACATGGAAAGCAGGATTAACAATTTTTCTATGTTTAGCCCATTTTTCGCCTTCCAAAAACGCAAGTCCGCCAGCTAGGATCTTACCCGTTTCGGGAAAGGGTTTCTGAAATAAATCGGGTTTGCTCATAATTTCCTTTATTAGCTCCGGATCAACTATATTCAGCTTCGGCCATGGCCCGAACCACCAGAATGAATTCTCACCTGATATAATATAAATTAATCTATCATATATTATTATGTGTGTGTGTATATATATATATATATATATTATATAGTAAATATTCGTACCATACTTGGTGAAAATGTGGTGGTGATACGAGAAAATGTGAGGCAAACAATCATCGGAGAGCTGAATCGTTCGTGTTTGACCTTCGTTCATGCCTGTGACGAAATCGTTGAGGTTTCGAAGAAATGGCATATAGGGAGTCCCATTGAGGCCTTGTTGCCTTAGGATTTTCTCGATCTTTCTCGGCGTAAACCAAACCCAATTTAGTAACTTTACGACCCGTTTTGCGCATACCGCTACTATGATTGTGGTGAGAATTATTACTGCAAATGTTACATCCATTTTCCAAAATATGATCTCAGTTTTCAAATGCATTATTGATATAATATATGAAGCTGGAGGAGGTTGGATTGCTTGCAGATATCACCAATGATTTAAAATCTTATATGCATAATATATGATTTAAAGTCTTATATGTTATCTTATTAGTACCCATAGGTTGTATATATATTTATATTGAATTGCTAAAATAATCCCCGTATTATTAATATTAGCAAAACCGCCCGTTGTAACATTTGTTTAGCAAAAATTCCCCTATTGAACCCAACGTCTTACTACAATTCTTGTTAATACCAGAATTTAACAGATTAATACAAGATTTAATGCAATGAACCGAACGTCTTACTAATTAAATAATTAATTAATCAATAGATAATTAATACAATCTCATCTAATCCAATATAGGTAACCGAAGTACTAGCCCTTATGCAATTCATATTTTAGGTCACTAAAATTTTGAAATTTTCCGAACCACGCCGATTCCAATTCGAAAACTTTTCGATTTTGGAATGAGTTATTGCATCCCAATTTACGATTTTCTTCGTACTGAAATTAGAATTAGTTTTTCACTTCACAAAAAAATCTCGAAAGTGCTTATTCAGATCCGATCTCTCGGAGTTCCACCCCTACCTCTGGCTCTGGCTATAGTATAGTATTTATCATTTAACATTTAGGTACATGAATATAGAATTCTAACAACTTTATTTTGTTACGAAAAGTCCAATAATAAACTACTATCAAAGTTATATACCCTATATATATATATATATATATATATATATATATATATATATCTCAATTATTGATGAATATCATAATACTCATCCTTTTTTTTAATTTAATATCAAATATATATATTCTTCTCTCTCCACAATTATTTAAAGGGACAAACGCATGTACTGGGAGTTTATATTAAATGATGGTTAGTTGGCTGTGTTACGACTTACGATTGGAAAAAGTCAACACTTGCGATTCATTCTTGAAACTTGTTCTTCCTTTTCTTTCGCTACACACCATATATTTTGAATAAATTAAATTCTAATTTCGGGCCCATAACTTGTCCCAAGTTTTAAAGTTTTCTTCTTTTTTTTTTTCTCTCAAAACTGTGATATGTTTTCAGAAAATACATTGTTTTTCGGAGTGTGGTAATTACCAATACCACAGGGTGAAAATGATTTCATGTCCTGTCGACCGATACATTGTTTCGGAGTGTGGTAATTACCAATACCACAGGGACATTAAAATTATTTTAGCATACCTCAGGGGTGTAGGTGTAATTTACCATTTTTTGTATTAGAGTAAATAGCACTTTGCCGCCTTTTTGAAGAGTGAACTTTAGTCATTTTGCACGCTTTGCAACCTCGACAAAAAAAAAAAAAAAAAAAAAAAAAAAGGTTTAATACACTTTGCACCCCTGAATTATAGCGTATGTAACACTTACCCTTTAAAGTATCATTTGTAACACTTACCCCTCAACATTAATTATTTTATAATTCAAAATTTAAAAAATAATAAACATAACAAACTAATAGTTATTGGATCATAAAAAATGAAAAGTAACTAAAATTAAATTATTGAAAATATAATAATGAATGAAAATATATTTTAAGAAATCAATGAACTAAAATAAATTTAAATAGTTAAGATTACTATTAGTTATGTATTGATTTCTTAAAATTTATCGATATGAATATATTCGATTAATTGGTCCAACAACAATTAAATGTTATTTATTAAATATGTACCCAAGGCGAGATAATATTTTTAAACTTTTAAATATTGCATTTTCCAAAAAATATTTTTAGTTTTATAATTAAATTATTCGTTTAGTTATTCATTCAATAAAAGAGAAAATTTTGAGGTATTAGAATTTAAAGTACATATTAAATTGTCCCTGAAGGAGGTAAGTCTTACAAATGATACTTTATAAGGTAAGTGTTACAGATGGTATATTTTAGGATGTAAACTGTATTTAACCCAAAATTAAATACAGTTCTCATATATACTATATTTCATGTCATTTTGGCCGGAATTCATGTGCAATGCGCATGTCCCTTGCAAGGGTATAATTGTCTTTTCAAATCAAATTCCCCACTCTGTATCCCTCACATTTTCCCAATTTACAAAACAAGTCGCCGTCCTATTTAGCCGCAATTTTTTTTATTGTGAACCGGTTGTTGGGTGAAAGTGAAATGGAGTTGACTGTATTATTTGGGGTAAACAGCATAAAAACTCCCTGTGTTAAGGGAAACCTGCACCAAATCTCCTGTGTTTTTTTTTCCTACGTAAAACCCCTTGTGTTTTATTTTACTTTGCACGAAATCCTCTTTCTGTTAAAAGTTAACACCGTTAGCTATAAATGGAGTTTTATGCAAGTTTTTTGTAACATAGGGGGATTTGGTGCATATTTTCTACAATACAAGGGGATTTTATGCAAAAAATAATTTATTTGTTTAAATTTCATATTATTTTTTGAAATTAAATTGAACACATTTATTCAAATACAATATGGAACATAAAAATTTAATAGGTGTGGGTGTGGTGAATGTTTTTTTTTTTTTTAAATCAATTTTTATATGATATAATTTATTAATGGGGTTATATGAGATAACCCCTCATACAAATTTCTTAGAGGCATAAATCCATATTTTTTTTTACTATTAGGGATAACCCCTTCATTAAGGTTAATATCTTATTTACCCTTAATATATCTAAAAAAAAAGATAATTAAATTATTATTGCTAAATAACTCCCCTAAAATAACTCCCCTTAAATCTCTCACCAACTCCCCCAAATCTCTCTCTCTTAATACAAATCACGCATTTCTTTTTTTTTTTTTTTGATTCTTTTTACAATCTTTTTTTAATTTTGATTTAAAAAATATATTTATTTTTTTTCAATTTTCATTTTTTTAATTGGTTTTTTTACCGCAAGTTTAACAAAAAAATGAAATCCACTACATACACATTGAAAACCACTATAAATTCATCTTTTACAATCTTTTTGTAATTTCGATTAAAAAAATATATATTTTTTTTTTCAATTTTCATTTTTTTAATTGGTTTTTTTACCGCAAGTTTAACAAAAAATTGAAATCCACTACATACTCATTGAAAACCACTATAAATTCATCGAAAACCACTATTCGATTAACGTAGAAATCAGTGTGAAATTATCGTAATCAACTTTAATATTAATATAATGCACTACAAACATATCGAAATCGAATAAAAATTTACATAATCCACTACGAATTAATGTAATCCATTATAAAATTATCATAATCCACTTCAAAGTTATAAAAATCCACTTTATAGGTTAAAGTAATCCACTACAAATTAACGTAATATATGGATTGAAATCCACTACATACTCGTTCAAAAACACTATAAATTCATCGAAAACCACTATTCGATTAACGTAGAAATCATTATGAAATTATTGTAATCAACTTTAATATTAATATAATGCACTACAAACGTATCGAAATCGAATAAAAATTTACATAATCCACTACGAATTAACGTAATCCATTACAAAATTATCAAAATCCACTACAAAATTATAAAAATCCACTTTATAGGTTAAAGTAATCCACTACAAAATTAACGTAATATATGGATTGAAACCCACTACATACTTATTGAAAATCACTATAAATTTATCGAAAACCACTATTCGATTAACGTAGAAATCAGTATGAAATTATCGTAATCAACTTTAATATTAATATAATGCACTACAAACGTATCGAAATCGAACAAAATTTACATAATCCACAACGAATTAACGTAATCCATTACGAAATTATCAAAATCAACTACAAAGTTATCGAAATCCACTTTATAGGTTAAAGTAATCCACTACAAAATTAACGTAATATATGGATTGAAATCCACTACATACTCATTGAAAATCACTATAAATTCATCGAAAACCACTATTCGATTAACGTAGAAATCAGTATGAAATTATCCTAATCAACTTTAATATTAATATAATGCACTACAAACGTATCGAAATCGAATAAAAATTTACATAATCCACAACGAAGTAACGTAATCCATTACGAAATTATTAAAATCCACTACAAAGTTATCAAAATCCACTTTATAGGTTAAAAATAATCCGCTACAAAATTAACGTAATATATGGATTGAAATCCACTACATTCTCATTGAAAACTACTATAAATTCATCGAAAACAACTATCGATTAACGTAGAAATCAGTATGAAATTATCGTAATCAACTTTCATATTAATATAGTGCACTACAAACGTATCGAAATCGAATAAAAATTTACATAATCCACTACGAATTAACGTAATCCATTACGAACTTATCTATTTGCCGACAAAATATAGGGGGAAGGAGACAAATCGTTCTGTGGGAAAACATATCAACTTCGTAATGTAATTGTCTAATAAATTTAAGAATCATAGTCAAAGAAAATATAAATCTGGAATTGGATTTGCGAAAAACTCACGGCTAGAGGAATTGGATTTAGAAAAAAACCCTTCCTCTCTCAGCACTCTCTTCACGCAGTCCCACACACCTTTGTACGGAATGTTACCCAATTGCAGCCTCTGCTTCACCATATCCATGGGAGTAAGCACAGTATCGCTGGCAAAAGTGGCACAAGTGCTCCACCATGCCGGCGGTCGAGCCGACGACCATGAACTGGCAGGAGTGAAGTCCGTCGTCTCCACCGCGGCGGCGGCGATTTCTGGTACGGGGAGAAGGTCCGACTTCTGGAATCTCGGCGAAGTGTCGGTGGCCATGGGAATCTCGGCGAAGCGTCGGCTAAGAAAGGGTGGCCGGATTATTAGGGGAGATGAATATTGTGTGTTATAGAACGAAAGAGAATAGAAATGAGGAACGATAGATTAACGGCTGTTCAATTTAGATGAGTACACGATTAGGTTAAGAAGGGTATAATAGGATTATAATGATTTAATTATATAATATTTAAATAAATGGATTTATCTCAAAATGTGGAAAAAAAAATGGACCCCCTCTAATTGTAAATGTCATATGAGGGGGTTTTCTCAAATAATCCCTTTATTAATATAATGTATGAATTTTGAATTTTTAAATTATATAATTATTTTATTAGAATTATTATATATGTTTATAATTTATTCTTGATTAATTATATGCGAAAAGAACATAAATAATTTGTGAATTTGTTCCAACTTCCATCTCGAGTATTATTTTCTTAATTTCATATTTTAAATTAATAGATATATTCGACTTAATTTAAGAAAATAATTTGAATTTTAAATGAATAAATTAATTTGCGTAGACCCCCCTTATTTTGCAAAATCATGCACCAAATCCCCCTATGTTACAAAAAACTTGCATAAAACCCCATTTATAGCTAACGGTGTTAACTTTTAACGGAAAGGGGATTTCGTGCAAAGTAAAATAAAACACAAGGGGATTTTACGCAAGGAAAAAAACACAGGAGGGTTTGGTGCAGGTTTTCTTAACACAGGGGGGTTTTATGTTGTTTACCCGTATTATTTGTTGCTTGTGAATTTTGGGGGTATAAAATAAGACTAAAGGTGAGTGAGACTTACTTAAGAATGAGAAATGAAGCAAAGGTTGTTGTTGAAGCAATAAGAACAGTTTATTTAAATATTTGCGATTCTCGTTTTACTATTGTTTTTAACAATTACTTATTTGTTATGTCTCTTATTAGAAACCTTATTTTTATTCATACTACTCACAAAGAAGGTTTTACTTTCGTTTTTGAAAAACCGGTTTGCATTATACAAAAGGATGAAAATGTTATTTGTAAGTGACAACTATTAAACAACTTGTAAGAACTAGGTTCAGGCAAAATGTTATATCAGCAAAACAAAAAGATACAAGTCAAAACCTCACACAACTTTGGCATGCCCGATTAGGTCATATTTCTTTAAGAATGATGAACGAGTTTGTTCATGAGGAATTATTCACTTTGGATGACGTGAACTCACTATAAACATGTAAATCATATCTTAAAGAGAAAATGACCAAACTGACCTTTAAGGGGCAAATGGAACGTACTGAAGGTCTCCAGAATTTGATCCACGCGGATATATGTGGCCCACTAAGTGTTAGTGCAAGGGGAGGTTTTACAAATTAAACTAACATGATCCAACAGTACAAATCTTAAATTTGGTTGAAAACGAAATACAACTACACAATTTATTGCATTATATACATATGTGTGTGTGTATGTGGTGTATACAATTGTTTAGGATCCAGGCAATGATTGCAGACTGCGCAAAATGATCGGAGCACCGTACTGTGGTTGAAGAGTGAGAACCGCGAAAGGGGCATGTAAATAAGACGGAGAAAGCTCAAAAGAGAAGCTTCGAAGAATCATTGCTATAGCCGTTTTCGCTTCGATCATCGCGAAATTCTGGCCGATACAAACTCGAGGGCCTGAACTGAAAGAGATCAACGAGGATTGGATTTTCGCCACGTCATCGGAAACTACTCCTTGAGAAAACCTCAATGGATTGAACTCCTTTGAATCGTCGCCCCAAATATTGGGATCGCAATGCGTTAAGCCCACTAGCAATGACAAATGTACCCCTGCAGGAATAATCATGTTCCCTAGTTTCACCGTCTCGGTAGTGGCTCGGGGTATCCTAGGAAACGGCGGGTATAACCTCAACACTTCTTGCAGGATCATGGTCACCTGCATGCCCGGACGAGCAAAATTTGTCTAAATAGTCGATATCGTAAATACACTTGTATGAAAATCGTTAGGGTTTTATATTGCATTCGACGCCTCTGCATTTATTATAATTGTTAAAGAAAATCTATTGTTATTAATATTAGCAAAAACCCTCCGTGCAATACAATTTTTATAGCAAACTACCCCTAAAACCTCGTCATTTAGGGGTTGTGTGCTAAACTAAATGCACTATATATGGCTTAAATTCATTTTGCACCCGTGAAATATACTATTTTGACACTTTGCACCTTCAAAATTTATTTATGGCACATTGTACCCTCAAAACGTTTAAATGTTAATCGTTCAAAGTGCACCCTGCAATATTTTTCGGCCATAATTTTCCGTCGTTAACTTATTTTTTTGATCGTCGACATGGTCATTTTTGCTATTCAATTGATATTTTCTTCACGGTTTCGAGCAAAAATGACTATGTTGACAATCAGAAAATATGTCAACAGTGGAAACTTGAGGACGGAAAATAAACTAGGTTGCAATTTGAATGATTAAACATGTTTCGAGGGTGCAAAGTGCCAAAATGATACATTTTAAGGGTGCAAAATGAAATTAAACGCAGTATATATAGGGAATTTTTTGCTAATATTAATAATATATGGATTTATTTAGCAATCCGATATAATACAGGGGTGCAAATGCAATAAACTCAAAAACTTCAACTAAAACTTACAGTTTTGAGCTGATTTAAGCCTTCGAAACTTGGCTCCGAATTCCCGAAAACTCGAATAACCTCTTCTCTCGCTAGAGTTTGCCACTCGGGGTGTTTGCACATCAAAACCATAGTCCACACAAGCAAACAAGACGTTGTCTCCGAGCCGGCTACGTAGAATAGCTTGCACTCCCCGATCACATCTTCGATACTCATCCCCTTATTCTTGTTTCCGAATTCATCAACGAATCTTGAATTCGATTCCATTAATATACCTAATAAATCATCACTAGCAACGACGTCTCCCCTCTCCAAGGCCTTCTGCCTTTCGTCGACTATGCCTCTTAGTAAGGACTCGATTTCGTCGTTTATCGCCCTGACTTTCTTGTTTAGTTTCGTCGGAAGATATCTATAAAGACAAAAAAGAAAACACATACATCATTTTTTAATATCCTCGAACGAAAACGAGACGAATTCGTGAAGCGATTTTATTTTTATTACAAACCTCCATCCAGGGATGAAGGACAGCTGCAATAGTTGCATGGTGAGCTTAGATCTTTCGCGCTGGAGATGAAATATCCTTGTTCCTTGTTCATGGCGGCTGCCGAACGCTGTGCGCGAAATTACGTCTCCGGTTAAATCTTCGAGGTGGGGCCACACGTCAATTTCTGACCAACCACCTTCATTATTACTATTTGAAATTATGGATTTCCAGTTGTGTATCATGTTTGAACAGCTTAAACCAATTGTTGGAACCATATTCTGTCAAAGGAATTTTCAGATTCACCTAAGTTACTGACAATCTATGTTGAATGACCACATCAGCCAAAAGGTTAAGCTGTTAGTGAAATTAATTATTTAATATTAGTATCTCCGATACATAGATTCAAATTTGGATCTAACGAGATTGATTTCATGGCGGTCTATCGATCTCTTATTTTGCTAAGTTTTGTTCGCTTTGGTTGATTTATGGTAAAGAAATAGCCCACGATAGTAGCGTGGGGAATTTGACAACATACCTCGATAAATTAATAATCTCGTTTAAATGATATGTTTTCTTGGTCCCAACTTGAGGACAACATGTTAAAAAATATATCGTTAAATCAATATTTCGATAAATTATTGGATGATTCCGACTGTATTAATTTATAAAGGTTTTAAATATATACGGCCACCCCCTGAAGTAATATCAAATTACAAAAAATCTCTTATGTTTGGGTTATTACAACCACCCATCAACTATGTATTTTTCTACACGTCCATACTTAAGTGTCAAATTTACCTACTGAAAGAGGGGTTTTTTCGTAAGACAATATATAGTTGAGAGGTGGTTGTAATTACCCAAACAAGAGAGGTTTTTTCGTAATTTGACTTTACCTCAGGGGTGGCCGTAATTTACCCCTATATATATGATTAGAGTTTATTACAGTCGGTACCCCTGTGTTTTTTTAACTCCCCTTGTTATTTTATTAGTAAAAAAAATAGGATTAAATACTTTGTACCCTTGTACTATCATCGTTGTCGCATATATCCCTTGTTCTATGAAATGCGATAAAATAGCCCCTCACCTTACCAATCAACTCTCACATCTCTAACGACGTTAGTTTTTGCAGTGTATTTACCTTTTTACCTTTACTTTTATTTGATATAAATAGACATTTTCTGACTTTGTAACTTGGGCAAAAATAATTCGAAGACGTACAACAGAACAAAAGTTTCCAGAAAAATATGACATGTAGTGTTTGGGCCTAAAACATGAATTTTGAGAATTTAAACTACCGAAAACCATTTTTTTAACCGGGTAATTATTTATAATTTTTTAAAACAAATTAAAATAATTTCTAAAATTTAAAATTTGTTCAGAAGTTTTGGGTAAAAAAAAGGAATGGTAACTAAAATTAGGAAGAAATAGGTAAGAAATTGAGTACAACTGAGTGAAGAACCTTCTATACACAACAATCAAAGGGGTATTTTGGTCTGAAATTTTCCAACTGCTAGGGCAACGGTCAGTCAACAATTGAAAGGGACACCTATTGTAACAGGATGGACAACAGGGGTTATTTTGTCGCATTTGATAGTACAAGGGGTATATGCGACAGTGATGATAGTACAGGAGTGCAAACTATATTTAGCCCAAAAATATACCCTATGATTCAACTATATTTGACAAATTACCCCTAAAAACTCACTTTTTAGGGGTCTGCGCTGCGTCCTAAAAAAATGCATTATGACACGGTTTTTGCCAATAAAATAACATGGGGAGTTTTTCAGCAATTCGATATACATACAATAAACTCTATATATATAGTTAGTTACCTTCAACTTGTGTAGATGGAAAGCAGGATTGATAATCTTTCTATGTTTAGCCCATTTTTCGCGTTCGAGAAGCACAATCCCACTCGTAAGGATCTTGCCTACTTCTGGAAGGGGCTTTTTAAATACATCCGGTTTCTTTAGAATCTCCTTTATCAGCTCCGGGTCAACTATATTCAGCTTCGGCCACGGCCCAAACCACCAGAACGAATTCTCACCTGATATTATATTCAAACCAATCGCGCAACTTTTATCGGGCCGATTAATTGCTACATAATTAAAACTCAGATGATCATAATTCATATAATCATGATATGATTCTTACCATACTTGTTGAGGATGTCGTGGTAATATGCGAAAACATGTGGACAAGTGTCGTCGGAAAGTCGAATCGATCTTTTTTGTTCGGCGTTGATGACTTTTGTCATTTCCTTAAGGTCTCCGAAAAACGGTCTGTAAGGATTCCCGTTGAGTCCTTGACTCCGCAGAAACTTCTCCAATTTTCTTGGATTGAACCAAACAAAATTTGCTAAATTCACTGCCCATTTTACGGACACTGCCACGGCGATAGAGATGAGAACTAATAAGGCTAATGTTGTCTCCATAATTTTTTTCCCGGGCGATAAAAAATGGTCAACCGTAAACTGCAACGAAAATGTGCCGTTCTAATTGCGTAGGAAACTGAGAATTGTGGAGAACGAAATAAAATATCGAACAATTTGATGGCATGACGCTGCGATAATACTATATGATATGTTAAAGTCAGCTGATTAAGCAATAATGCTAGCTTGTATATCTTTTACAAGTTCATTGGTTTCAACATTTTAATTATTAAAAAAAAAAAGTAATTGTGCCCGAGGCAAAAATCGAAAACGAGGCCCTCTTAGTTACCGACCTTATTTTCACTTATCGTAACTCAGTAGATGAAATTTAAATGTAAGTCTGGTGAACGATTATCTGAGTCAAGAGTGCTCGTCGGCGTACGTGTTTTTGGCTCAGTAAAAAATATGTGTTTGTAATATAAAAATAGAATGCAACTTCAAATAGTAAGGTGAGATTTGCACATATATATATATATATATATATATATATATATATATATATATATATATATATATATATATATATATATATATATATATATATATATATATATATATATATATATATATATATATATATATATATATATATATATATATATATGGTTTTTTGCAAGAACCACCCTTATGTAAACTCTAATTGCTGAAAAATCCCTTGTGTTAAAAAAATTAGCACGGACCCCCCTATGAAAGTTAGTCAAAGCCAATAAGGTCCCTAACGGGTTATGGTGTTCTTCACGCGCGGATTGTGCGGCTGGGGGTGCGTGTTCTGACCTGAAAAGACCTAAATACCCTTAAAATCAAAAAAATTAAAATTACAGATTAACCCCAAAATTTTCATTACCCAAAATGAAAGTTTCAGAATTTTCAATTCAGTCCTTGGCAATTTCAAAACGCCCTCTCCCCCAGATTATCTCATTACTGTTTAAACTTTCCACCATTTTCACGCACAACCCACACAAAATGCTACCCCGATGGCGCCCCTTAGCCGGAAATTGACCAAACGATACGTTTTTCTGCACGTTTTCCCGACAGATTTTTTTTCCCGACTGAATTTCTTCTTAGACAGATCACTCCATTCCTTCATGTTTTTTTCCAGCAAAAAACCAACCAACATTCTAAGCTTGAAGCTCTTTTCTACATCAAACCAAATCAAGGGAAGGGCCGGAAATTTGAAAGCTGAGCTTTAAGCTTTTTCCTGAAATTTCCGAACGAAAATTCCAACTGAAATTTTCAGAATTTTGCTCAGAAACCCTTTTTTTTTTCTTTCCTTGCAGCACAACATCCCGATACACTCTTTTCTTCTTACGATATTCTGCTCCAAATGGGTTGACCTCGGTGAAGATGGTGGCACACAAAAGATAATTGATTGGGAAGAGAAGGTCAGGGTGGGGTACAATACTGAATGGGAAAATCTCGAACGGCACCGTTGGAGTTTGATTGCTCCGGCGAGGGCACCATTTTGTTTTCCGACGATTGAGTCGGCGTTTTACCGATCACGAACTTGCGAAATACATTTGGGGCGATGGAAGCACTGGTTGGAAGAAGAATAAGGTATTTAATTAATGAATTTAAATTCATTTATGTAAATTGAAAACAAATTAGTGTTTTGGGTATATTTGTGTTTTATGTATTAGGGGTATTACAGTCATTTAAGCTAAGTCAACAGTCAAATGGCGAATAATGGGCGATTTGCACTACTAAATAGAATATAAGGGGGTCGTTGCTAATTTTTAATACATAGAGGGGTTTTTGACAATTAAAAATAACACAGGGGGTTTGGTGCTATTAACTCTATATATATATATATATACATTTGCATAGTTTTAATGTTCGTGTAGAAGATGGTTGGCCTGCTGTAATTATCAAATTGTAAAGTCAATGTTTATTTTATTTATCCTCAACTTTGTTTTTTGATTAATTAATAGTAAATTAATACAACTAAGATTTGAAATATCAAACCAACATGGATTGTTTAATCTTTTTTACTTCTAAAAGATTATTTTTTTTATGGGGCCATTTCAGATACAACCTAATAAAGAAAATATATAGGACTGGGTTCATCCCTTAAATTCATGTTTTGAGATAGGGATTTGCTTTTTACCGTTTGAAAAAGGCTATTTACCGTTCAAAGATACTCTCTCTCTCTCTCTCTAAAAAAAATTGCTCTCAAGACGATTTCTTCACAAATCATTCTTATTGGTGTGATATACGAACATAAATGAGTTCATCGGATGAAGATCGGGATAGCGAACACAGCGAGGTAAAAATTCCGTGTTTTCGATCGAAAAAAATGGGCTAAAAATTCAAAAGCCCAATTTGGGCGCCCGACAGTGCAGTGCAC
>NW_012194357.1:714894-730272 GCF_000504015.1 Erythranthe guttata
GGCGCCGGTTCGCCCGCGGAAACGCCCAAACCGGGCGTTGAAACACTCATTTCACGCCCAAACCGGGCGCTGGCAGCATGAACGGACGCCCACTTTGGGCGTCGGTTGATGCAGCCAGCGCCCGGTTTGGGCGTTTGGCTCTAACATCCGAAAAATTCAAAAGCCCTACAAATCGATTTGTAGGGCTTTTAAACATGAAATTGGTTGCAAAATCGAGTTACCCATTGCATATAACACATGTAGGTGTTGAAATTACCTGAAAAAATCGAAGCCCAAGCTCGATTTTGGTTGATTTCGAAATTTTTCGAAAAAAAAAAAAATTTTCTGAAATTTTTGGAATGGGGGGTAATTGGAGAGAATTTCGAATTTTAGGGGTTTTAGAGAGATAAACTGTTTTTTACTTTGAACGGTAAATAGCACTTATTAGCCCGTAAAGAGCATTTTCTTTTGAGATATCTCTATCTCTTTTTTACCGAAAATACTGTTTCCTTACATAAATCAACATATATCACTATCTAGACTGTATTTAGTATTTTCATTTATTTATTTATTTATTTTAATAAAAAAAATATTTTGAAAAAAAAAATGTACTTTTTTTTCTGATTTTTTTTTCCGATAAGCTTACTAGGTCGAATATGACTATACATGACTATAGTCGTATTCTTGCTCCATATTACTGTTTTGTATATTTTTAACTTAAATTTCATATTTTTTATTATATAGTCATGTTTATCAAATTATATTACAAATAAAAAATGAATATCGCCTATTAGTTACGAAAAAAATCCAATCAACATTCACAAAAAATCATAATTTGAATATTGTTATTACAAATCAGCTTGTAGCCCGTAATATAGATAAAAAAAAATGGAGTTTTTAGCAAGCAGTACCCATGTGATAAGTCTAATTATCGGAAAAGCTCCTATGTTAAAAGTATTAGCATTTAACCACCTATGAAATATAGTCAAAGTCATGAAACCCCCTAGACCATTATCGTGCAATACACTCGCCAATTATGTGAGTTGGGGTGTGTTTTTCGTCTTGAAAAGACTTAAATACCCTTTAAATCAAAAATTTCAAAAATTATAGAATCACCCCAGATTTTTTGTAACCAAAATGAAATTTTCAAAAGTTTCAATTTAGCCCCTGGAAATTTCAGTAAAGCCCTCTCTCCCACTGAAATCCAAAAACACGTAGTAACACACACACTTCCACCTTTAATTTCTCTATCCTAGGTTTTTTTTTTCATTTTCTAGTTTTGTGGCTGAAAAGGGGAAAACCGGGGGTTTATATAAGAAGAAAACTCAGCACCATCGACCACATCAGGGTCAGCTGCCGTTGTTGGATTCGTCGTTTCTCTTTGACGTTGACCGTGTTGGAGAGCAGAGTAAGAATAAGAAGCAAAAGTTTTAGCCTCACCGGTGGTGTTGAGGAAGAAGATAAGTTGCAACCCCTTTCTCTCATTATTTATTTTTCTTTTTCTCTTTTTTCTTTTTTTGTTTTTTTGCTTTTTTTGTTTTTTACACAAATCAATTTATATTTTACCTATATTATTTTAATTGGGTACTTTAGTCATTTCACCTAAGTCAACAACAAAATATGATAAAAGGGGCGGTAGATTAAATAAAACTCATCATTCGGGGGTCAATGTTAATTTTTTTAACATAAAGACTTTTTCGGCAATTAGACTTTTCACATAGGGCTATATGCAATTAACTCAAAAAAATGTGTAAATTCTTCAACTAAAACAACCATTTGCATCACTATACATTAGTAAAACACATACAGATCTTATATATGACTGTACATGACTACATAGATGATTCTCTTCAATTAACCTGTTGTTTATCCATCTTCTTCAGCATCATCGACTTTTGTGTAAGCGGAGGCGGAGACGATGGTCGCCATTATCACAATTATAGTTTACATAGTAAAATATGACAATAGTCATATTCAACAATAGTCATATTCGAAGATGATTATAGTCACTGTTACTGTTGCTCCTTAAAACTAAAATTGTATGTCTTCACATCCGGAAAGAAAGAAAGAAACAAAAGAGAAATCGAAAAAGATAGGGATAGATATAGAAAGATAACGAAAGAGAGGGAGAGGGAGACGACGACAACGGCGGTGAACGAAAGAAAGTGAGGGAGCTAGGCGGCGACGGTGGTGGTGGTGTGTAGATTAGGAAAAAAATTGAGAGAGAGATAACGAACAAGAGAAATGGAGATTTATGAGGAGACGAAGGAGGCGGCAGCGGCAGAGGAATGTCGGATTTTTCTAAGAGGGAGTTGAAGAATTTAGGTGGAGAGGTGGAGAAGAGAGAATATGAAAGTGATAGAGGTGCATGCAAATAATTAGGATTTAAGGTTATAGTGGTTGAGAGAATTTTTGTCTTTCTCACACTAGTTCATGGGGTCTTGCAAATTAAAATTAGAATTTGGGTGCAGACAAAAGTCAATAAAGTCAATTGAGTTTAGTTCATAATATTTTCTAACTTAAGAGGGTATTGCATATTATCCCTTTTTTAATCGTTTATCTAAGGAAAAACAATTAAATGTTGATTCAATTCAATAAGGAAACAATCTAGAATCTTCTGATCTAAAACAAAGAGTGAAGTATTTTGTGGCAAGCAAATGGGCCAAAACACTACCCTTACGTCTAATGAATGAAAAATTGCAGCTAGAAAAAGACCCGAAAATAGTGAAACAATCGTCAAGACAAGCTCCGTAAGAAGCAATAGACATCTGGCCTAGCTTGAGAGCGTTGATAATTTCTAAGCAATCGGCTTCAAAGTAGTAGAAGTCCATCGTTTTGAAACCGCAAATTTCATTGCCTCTAACACTGCTTGGGCTTCGCATTCCGTCGGAGATGAGACGACTGGAAATTTCTGAACCGCCCAAGTTAGACACGAAACGCTATGATCCCTCCTAGCCACCAAGGAGACCGCACGGAAAGGCATACCTGGAGGGAAAGTTGCGTCAACATTAAGTTTAATGCATCCTGGGATCGGCACAGTCCACACCGAGGAGACTTGAGCCTGGTGAGTTGTAGTCATTTGCGCCGTGTGTTGTTGATAATGGGCCCGAAAAGGCAACACACCAGTCAACCGAATGCCATCAATGGTATCATTTCCGCAATGCAGCACGCTATTTCTCAAACCCCAGCTTTTCCATGCCACTACAATAACCGAAATGAGAGCATATGTGGACAGGGCACTACGAACCGATGCAGTCATCCCTGAATATAATATTTCTCGTGATGATCCACTCCGGAGTGTTGGGGCTGAAACTCATAGTAAAATTATCATGTCAATTGCTTGTCCCGACACCCGTGCATAAGTGTCCAAAAGTCCTTAAGCATCAGTTCACCCGCCTCCTCAGCTCAACAGAATTAGAGAGTGTTATCCGCAAAAGACAAGTTTAGGGGTGGTAAACGAGCCGAGCCGGCTCGCGAACTCGACGAGCCGGCTCGACAAATGCTCGAACTCGAGCTCGGGTTTTTCAAGCTCGAGCTTCGGACGAGCTCGAGCTCGAGCCCAAATCTAGTTGTTCGACAACTCGCGAGCCGGCTCGCGAGCTCCCTTCTTTTTTTTTTTTTTTTTTTTAAATTATATATATATATATATATATATATTATTCTTATTCTTATTATTATTATTATTATTAACTAAATAGTAAATAGTCTCTAATAATAAATATTTCTAGTATTTAAATAGAAACAAATCTATATTACTTAAATAATTCATAATAATATAAAATATTATAATATAATAGAAAAATTAAAAAATATATATATATAACTAGAGTATTATTTATTTTTTAATTTTTTTTAATTTTCCTATAAATATTTTTTAATAAAAAATTAAATGATTTTGAATAAAAAAATTAAATAATAAAAAAAATGAAAAAAAATAAAAATTAAGTGAGTCGAGCTCGAGCCAAAAAAAATTGGCTCGATGATCTCGAGCTCGGCAACATGGACTCGAGCTCGAGCTCGAGCTGGCCAAAAGAGCCGAGCTCGGCTCGTTCCCACCCCTAGACAAGTTGGAAGTCATCGGGGATGTTAGCGATGGGGGACAAACGTTGATTATATGGGAGAAACACTATCATTCAAAATTTTCCTCGTCCGATTTGTAACGAGTATGGAACCAATTTTGTAAATCACGTTACATAAGCTAATAGGCCTATTATTTGTGATTCTTTCTAGGGAAGCAAATTTAGGGATCGAAACAATTTAAATGTACTTGAGCGCCTCCAGAAGAATTTTAATATTTAGAAATAATATGCCAAAAGCAAATAAAGAAAAGAATCGGAAGCCCGTCCGGCCAGGGGATTTCAACGGGGCAATACTAGTTTTTGACAAATGAATGGAAAGCACTTGAATTGCCACTGGGTCACCTTCGGCTTCATCTGATACAATATATCTCGTCAATCTCTGCTTCGTCCGGGTAAGTCGTCTTAAATATGCGAGTAAAGTAGTTGATTACAATCACCTTGAAATTATTATTATTGTAACTTGTCTACCCTGTTAACTTTCTTTCTACTAGCCAAGGCAAGAACATGTAACTAGCCAAGGCAAGAACATGTAATAAACGAGTATTCCGATATCCCTCTTGATTTCTCCGTTGACAATCCATCGTTACTTCGAAATGACTGCAAAGCATGCGCAAAAGGTCCCTCTGATCTACCCCTAATGCATACATACTTATTTGAAATAAATTCACCAATTTAGAAAATTTAGTGAATAGTTCCTATCCAAAATTCAATTTTCTTACCTAAGTCTCAATAATGCTACTTATGGTTGTTAATAGATTATGATATGAATTTTCCACAACTGCAAAGGTTAACTGTCAAACAAGACTATCGAATGCACTGAGTACTGTTGAAAACTTGTTAACATCTTATTTGTTTTCCTTTATTTAAAGTGTATTGTTTTAACTTTTAGCACTTGTTTATGTTTCATGATTTGGGAAATTACAGTTTTCATCCCTCAAGTTCACATCAACTTCACATTTGATCCCCATACCCATAGAAAATACATTTGGTCATTCATGTTTCATAAATTCAATACTTTTATTCATTGCCATCAAAATTTTCTTTACTTACATTTTGATCCCCTTATTCATAGAAAATTCATTTGGTACCTCATGTTTCAGAAGTTCAACATTTTTATTCACTTCCATCAAATTTCCATTAGCACTAACGGAATCAAGCTTTCACTCACTTAACTGATAATAATAAATTGAGCGAGATGACCAAAAGTGTATAATTATGGAAACAAAAGGGACGAAATGTTTTTTTAATAAACTTGAGGGACCAAATGTGAAATCCATTTAAACTTAAGGGTAAAGACAGAAATTTTCCATTTATGATTTTCTATTTTAAAGAAAATCATTAAAACTGAAATGAGTAAATATTTTCTAAATAGTTCTCGAATCAAGGACCATTTTCCATTTAAATCTACAAATTACAATTATTATTTATCATCATTATTGTCAATAATTCAACAACAAATAAATCCAACACAACTAAATTGCATAATTTGACGAGTGCTCTAATAGCAACCAATAATCAAAATTGAAACAGAATATCTAACAGCGGCTAATTAAAAACAAAAAACCAAATCTTTGAATAACTCCATCAATTAAAAATCGAAAATTTAATTGAAAAAAAAAAGAAAAATTTAGAGCAGTTATCCTCGAATTAAAAACACGAACAAGAGATCGTGTTGCCAATTAACAATTGAAGGCTGCTCCAAAATCAATTGATTATAAATATAGGCCGGGTGAAATAGGGCTACCCAGTAATTGCAATTTCTCGCCGAGAGAGAGCCCATTTGGATCAGCCATTAATCCAACAAAATTAAATTGACGAATTAAATTAAATTAAGCAGAGAGATATGTGAGACCTTTCCACGAGCAAGAGAGAAATTGAGATTCAATCAATTGCAATCCGGAAAAGGGCTCCGACGGTTTTTGTATGCCGGCAACGGAACTCGGACGCCTCAATTAACCGGCGCGCCCGGTTCTCTCAAAGGCAGTGTTGAATCTGAAACCCTAATTCCTTTTCTTATTTATAGAGGGAGAAGGTATACTGAAGTAAATGTCTCTTTTACCCTTTCCCTTTATGTTGCTGCTGGTTCAGTAACCCTAATTTTGATTTCAATGGGCCGAGTGTTCGTTTAATTTTTTGGGAATTCTTTTTTGAAACTAAAATTGGATGCGAAATTAGGATTTTCCTTTTCTTTTATTTTTTGTTATTTTTTTATTTTGGAATTTCGTATGTAATTCTAATCGTAGCCCGAATTTATTTTTGTTAACGAAATTCTTAAAGACCGTTTTAAACATCTGATAAGTTCTTTATCTAATAAGTTATTTTAACAGCTGATAAGTTGTTAGGTCTTATTTTTAAAATTAATTTTTAAAGTGTTTGGATAATGAGCTTATGAACTGTTTTTATTATAAGGTCTTAAATAAAAATATGGGATATATGTACTTTTCAAAAAAAATCTTAAAAGTTAAAAGCACTCCCACAGCTTATTTTCTGATTGTTTTAAGATTTTTTTTCAAATAACCAAACACTATGAAATAGCTTTTAAAGTCATAAACAGCTTATAAGTTTAATCAAACACCCTCTAAGTCTTTACTGAAAACGAGTTCTGAAATTTTTGGGTGAAAACACATTTGTAATTTTTCATTATTACTAAAAACGTACACGAAAAACAGCCCCAAAACATTTCAGACAGGTGTCATGGCATTTTCGATTTTTTTCCGAAACGTATCGAAAACATGGAAACACGTATGTACAAAAGTTTCCGTGCGTCGTAGGATGCAAGGCGTAAACTATCACAAAGCTTAAGGACACGATTGAGTTATGTTTACAACAATTTATGTGCTTTTTAAAAATTACATATGTTCTTCCATCTCATCAAGAATCACTAGTGTACAACAACAATGGGAGTTTTAATCATTCCCTTTGTACCTATAAAAAATAATATACAACCACAAGTTGTTTTATATAATAATTTCTATATATGTCATCAAATCTCACATTTTCAAGAATCACTTCAAAAACTTCTTCATTTTATCCTTTCCAAGTTATAGTTCACCGTTTGTTCGAGCCCCAATCGGAAAGAACTTTCCGGAAGGCAATCAAGATTCTTTAGGGCCCGGTCAGCAATTTCTCTCGCCAGGTCACGCGCCCTTTCGATGGCCCCGCATTTCTCGATAATATCAATCGCCTCCTCAAGGGAGCCCTTTTCACAAAATTCAGATTCAATAATATCCCTCAGCTTCGATTCCTTTTCGAGCGCGAATATCACGGGAGCCGTTAGATTCCCTTTCGCCAGGTCACTGGCAGCTGGCTTGCCCAGCTGCTCGGCCGATTGGGTGAAATCGAGAATGTCGTCCACGACTTGGAACGACAGGCCTAGGTTCTTTCCGTACTGGTACATCTGTTCGCTGATGTCACTGTGGACCCCGCTGAATATGGATGCGCCCTTTGTGCTGGCGGCGATTAAGGAGGCTGTTTTGTAGTAGCTCTTGATTAAGTACTCGTCGAGGTGTACGTCGCAGTCGAACAAGCTCGATGCTTGCTTTATTTCGCCACTTGCGAAATCTTTGATGACCTGTCAAAACGACGTAATTTCATAAAAAAAAAATAATAATAAAATTACAAAAAAACAATCACGAGTGAAGTTTAACGGTACCTGACTGATGAGTTTAATAACTTCGAGATTTTCGAGATTCGCTAGGTACCAAGATGATTGGGCGAACATAAAATCGCCAGCTAGGACAGCCACTCTTGTCCCGTATAATTGATGGACAGTTTCCTTTCCTAAAAAAAAAAATTAGTATCGAAAAAATAACCGAAAATTTTCAAGAATTGCAGAAAAAATCACCAAAAAAACACGAGCACGGAGAAATTTAATTTTAAAAAATGGCTAACCTCTACGCATGTCACTTTCATCCAATACATCGTCGTGTATCAAACTTGCGGTGTGGATCATCTCGATTATCTCGGCCAACCTTCTATGCTCGATTGTGAGTTCCCTAAACCAAAAAACAGTCGATAAATATAAATATTTTATATTTTAGTATCTAATAAATATTTTTTGATGCTCACTTCAAACCAGCAATCTCTGCAGTGGCTCTTGAAACGAGAAAAACCAAAGCCGGTCTCATTCTTTTCCCACCGGCTCCAAAGATTTGCTCGGCAGCAGACATCAAAACCGGGTTTTCCGAACCAACAATCTGACAATCATTTTTGTCAACAAAAAATAAATAAATAAAGCCCGTCTAAACCCACCACATTACTCGTGTACACTTCATTAAATATATCAATTCACCGTTATTAGGCTAGTTGAAAAGTTCTTGAAAATAAAACGAGAGATGTAATAACTTATGAATAGCAATAATTTTGTTTCATCGATTTCACTTAAACATTTAAATGTTCCTCGATTTTAAGAGAATGCATAGATCAAGAAACTAACCGATTGTAGATTTTTGTTGAGGGTTAATAGGTCGTCTGCAACCACTTCAAACATATCCGACAGAGACGAAGGGCCTTTCTTCTCTTGTTTAGAATCGAGCACCGTTGGAGGACCAGCTGTCACTCCTATAATATCAAGAAACTATCACAAACGCTAAGGCCTCGTTTGGTAACCAAAAAACGGGACTTGATAGACAATATAATCAAGATGCATCAACTATTTGAATTTAGGTTCGAAAACCAAAACCCGTGATGTTTAACGGGTCCAGAATTTAATCAAACATGTGAATGACAATACGTGGATCGTATAATCATAAAGCACAAATAATATCTCGGACAATGTAATCACAATCAATTTTATCAATCCCGTCAATAATACCAGACGATGCCTAAATATTGAATCTTGAAAACGTAAACTAGTACTTAGCAACCATTGAGAAAAGTAACTCAACCCCCTATTATTACACAATCCTACGAAGAATGGAGCAATACAAGGATTATATAATCATGAATCACGAGCATAGGATAAAATTTCATATTACATATCACGGATAATGTAATCAAACCCAAATCAATCAGTTTCATCAATCCCATCGATATTTCGAAACGACGACAAAAAAATTCAATCTTGCCAACACGAACTAGTGACTTCATTTTCAAACAGAAGAACTGAATTAAGTTATATCAGATTATAACACACACACACACACACACACACACACGAGTTAACATTGAGAAAAGTAACTTAACCCCTATTATTACACAATCCTATGAAGAATACTGCTCAATACAAGGATTGTATAATCAAGAATCACGGACAATGTAATCAAATCCAATTCAATCAATCAATTTCATCAATCCAATCGATATTTCCCAAACGACGACTAAAAAAATCCAATCTTGCCAACACGAACTAGTGACTCTAATTTGCAAACACAAGAACTGAATCAAGTTATTATATCAAACACTACATCATTAAAAAAAATTAAAAAAAACAGTTACCATTGAGAAAAGTTTCCGGAGTCTTGGTCGAAAACACGCGGCACCGGCCGACTTCGCGCTTCTTACACGACAGTTTCCGAGGCCTGCAGACATTTCTAAGCATCCCTTCTGCACAATTTCTGACAGGGAATCGATTGGGAGATGCATTAGAAGAGCACCCACATCCCACAAAATCCAATCTTATTCTTCCAAACTCAAGATTATGGCATGTAACCGACATCATATCCAAATTAATAATCCCAAAAAAAAAAAGAATTCAAAAATCAAGAACCCTCTTCTAGAAATCAAGAACCCACTTCAGAAAATCAAGAACCCGCCTCAGAAATCAAGAAACCGAGTCAGTTTCTCATTCCAAAGAAAAATAAAAATTGAGTCTTTTTACACAGTGAGTTTAGTGAGTTGAGAATGAAGAAGAACTCGGTTCTTGTTCTTCTTCTTGGCAGAGGAGAGCTGTGGAAATTTAATTGTTATGTTTGTAAACAAGTAGAAGTATTTTGAGTGGAGCAAAAAATAGATATGAATTTGTTGAATTTATTTATTTATTTTTCCCCTTTTTATTTTTATTTTATTTTATTTTTTCTTTCCTTTTCGTAAGCACAGAAAGAAAGAAAGGGCTGTGGTTTTTTTTCCCCCAAATTTTGAAAAAAAATTGAGAAGCTATGGACAGGACAACGGATCTTATCTAACAAAAATTATTTTATACAACAATATATAATTGTGTGTGTGTGTGTGTTAGTGTGTTAGTGTGTGAGTGAGAATGTGGGGTGGCTGACTGACTGGCTGGTAATAAGATGATTGGTGTGTTTTTCTTACAACCAAGAAAACTAATGTATGTACCACAAAAAAATTTATATTTTGCAACGTGTCTGATTTCTATTGATCCCTTTTTGTAGTCATGAGACAGGCTTATTAAAAGTGAAATGCCAACTGTTTTTATCTTGTTTGTGAAAAACCATCCATAGGTCAATTTTAAGAGAGGTAGGGGTGAGAGAGAATAAATCGAAAACCCGAGATTGATCAAACTCGGTTTGCTAGGTTTGCTGTCGTAAGCTCAACGTCAGTTTAGATCTTCTCCAAAATCACAATCGGCCTTCCTTCATGCAACATCGGGAGGGATATCCCGTCGTAGAAGCTCCGACGCTCAAGTCAGACATAAGAATAAAATGTTTGAGCGACTCGATTTTTATAATTGATGATACTTGGTGGGCAATGAACAAGAAAATTTGTCATAACTCCTCCTTTTGGGCATGTATATGGGCCGCATCTCGAAAATGGAAAACCCAATCGACAACCCAATAAAGGATTAGAAAGTCTATGAGGACAATTTGGTCCATATCAGAAATGTTGCAAACCGGCCCAAGATATGGTTTTTCCCTTTTCTTGGGAACCGGTCTATTTTATTTATGTACGGTTATTTGGACTTACGAGATCCTACATCTGGTGAAGTACATCATGTGGTTTTAAACCGTAAATCTACATAAATAATTAAGCACGCATGCACATGTATGCCCGTATTATTATATGCAGATTAATGGTGTAAAACAATATGGTGTATTTTATCATGTGTAGGTTCTACAAAACTGTTCTTTGAGCATGAAACAGAACTAATGAACCGAACGAAACCGAATAGGCATATGTTTACAAAAAAAAATTCTCATTTTTCATTTTATTTCTTTCTTGTTTACGGGTGTTTTTTTAAACTGTAATTCTCTAAAATCAAAACTAGAAATTTCAAAAGAAATGATTCTAGTGCACTACAATAGGTACTTTATTTGTTTAGTCCACCCAATTTATCTCATTTAGTCCATCTTCTAGATTATGTAGAATATTCTAAAGTTTGTATCAGTTTTACCCCATTCAAACTCCACATTTTGAAACAATATGATCATGAAATGTGTCTCTTGGCTTGTAAATATTAGATTGTGATGCATCAGAAACTGTATTTTTGCACGAAACGAGTACAAAAAAGAGAACATTACAGAGAATGTAAAAGATTATGTTGCATTTAACACCATAAAGGTGAACGTGTAAGAAAATTTATATTTGATAGATAGTTGTAATTACCCAAACAAAATGTATTTTTTCGTAATTTAACATTACCTTAGGGGTGACAGTAATTTTCCTTATGAGCGGAGGGTTTTATTTTAGTAAATTTATTATCCATGGTGTGCAAGTACTACAACCAATATATATATATATATATATATATATATATATATATATATATATATATATATATATATATATATATATATATATATATATATATATATATATTTGAAGGAACCAAATTCTTAATTATGTATGTATAAAATACAAATTCATTATTATATAAGAAATCAATTTAACAACAAAAAAAAAAAAAGCAGTATATTAAATTGTATTTTTACTTTTTTTAATTAAGTCATCTTAATAATAAATAAAAACCTCAATAAACTGCACTGCCTCTTGTTATCATTCAACAGATATCTATTTCAATGAAGACACACATTCCAATCAATAAACCATTAATATTAAATCTCAGCAGAGATATTATATATATATATATATATATGTATTATCAAAAGCTCATAGCTTATAAGCCCACCATACATTATGCATAGATGCAACCACCATAGCCTGCAAAAAAAAAAAAAAAAAAAAAAGTTGGAAAAAAAAAGTAATTTCTAATTAGGTAAATAAAATTCAAATTCTTGATAATATGAAAATTAATAAATATGAAATAAATAAATAATTACTTGGATCAGTGAAGACAATAAGACCAGAGTTGCCAAAACTGCAATCCCATGTGTTTCTTCCCTTAGCCTGATAGTACAAATTCATGGCTATGGAAGCATGGTTCATTAGATTATCGGGTATAAAGCACGCGCCGCCGTTCTGAATTATCGCGCAATCCACGTTCGAACAAGCGTACGCGATATTCTGCTGTAGAACCACCTCGTCCGACGAAGGCTTCACCACACACCACGTTTTCTATTCGCACGTGCACAAACATATATACACCGTCGTATAATTATTAATCTCACAAAATTAAAAAAATTATAAAAAAAAAAAAAAAAAAAAAATCTTATAACCGATTTAGGATATTTGGGACGGTGTCCGAAAGCGATCGATACCTGCGCATTAGCCGATCCGATGTTCCTAGCTGAAGAATTGAAAAAAAATAAACATGTAAATTGATTTAGTAGCTGAAATTAGGGGTTTCAAGAACATTATATATATTCAAGATTATATACTTATAATTAATACATTAGTATAAATGTATTTTTTATATATATGTGTACCTGAAATGAAGGAAATTAGGAGTAGCAGAAGGTGTATAACTTTAACCATAGCTTATAGATGTTTGTAAGAAAAAAACTTTGTTTTTTAATTTTTGACTGAGTGATGATGGATATAAATTAAGCAAGAAGATGAGTAACAGATATTTGACTGATAGATAGATAGATACAAATTAAAAGCTAGGGCTAAGTGGTCCAATTAATTATGTAATTATTAATGATGTGGTTTTTACCCCTTAATTAAGCCAATAATTGGAATTATTTTTGGCAAAAAGTATGGATAAGAAAAGAGGAGGCAATGGCAATTAGCCATTAGGTGGTTGGGATAAGACCCGTTCGTGAGAATTCGAGCGCCTTAGGCGAGATTTAAAGAACAACACGAAATGGGTCCACAATTCATCTTCTACAATAAAATTTATTTTTTTAATAAATGAACTATAATAATTATCTTTATATATAAAAGTAAGAAACGCTGATAGTCTAAGATACTCTAACGACATATTTATAAATAAAAAAGATATTCATTATTGTTGTATTATTATTTTTTCATCTCCTATTTTCCAACTTTTTTTTCTCCAATGACTTTCATAACAAATCATTATTTCTAACGAATAACAAAAAATGGAAAAATGTATCAATGTTCATAGAAGTCGGGTGATTTGATTAATTTATATTTTTTTTATTTAGTATATGCTTTTTATTATAATTTGTGTGATTATAATTTCATAACTAATTATTTTAATATTGTCTTTTTTAATGCAATGGTACATTATGGCCCGTGCATTGCACGGGAGGAATTGCTAGTTTTTTTTTTTTAAAGCATACAAGAATATTTATCATTGGACTACAACACATTATTGCAAATTAGCTAACAAAAAGCATATATATTACGAAACTACAATGTATAATGATTATAAAACTTATATAAATAATGTTAAATAAATTATTAATTCTCATATAATTATTATATATTAAAAATTTCCACCATTAACAAATCTATATATAATAAATTTTAAAAATATAAAAAATTGTAGATCAACTTGTGTAATTTGAAAAATAAATTTCGAAAGAATATGTGGTTTTAATCGTAAATCGTAAGATTTTAATCAATTAAGCTCAAGTGATTTCAATTTGCAAACAATATTCAAAGATTTGAATCGATTAACCTGGAGGCATTTCAATTCATAAACAATATTCAACGATTTGAATCGATTAGACTGGAGGCATTTCAATTCGTAAACAATATTCAACGATTTGAATCGGTACGGTTAAGCTCAACAATTTACATGAGCGTATTAATAGAATTAACCATGTATAGTTAAAGTTTAGTATATATTTTTTTTTATTTAATTTAATCATAAAAAATAATAAAAGTTAATTCATAAAAATCGTAAGAATCAAATCGTAAATCATAAAATTTAATCGATTCAAATATTACGGTTAGATTCAATCTCACGATTTACGATTTGATTGTTTCAAAAATTTTCGATTTTTTTTGTTTGTTAAATTTGAATTAAAAGGATATTTATCTCGAAATAATTCCAATTGGCCGACACTATCACACTCAGAAAGAAAAAAAAAATGGCTTCAACACTATCAACATCCACACTTGTTCTTCTTCTTCTTCCCCATTCTAACGTAAACACCATAACCAGAATCTGCTTTCTCTCTCCAAAAAATTGCAGCAAACAATCTCTCTCCTCGCACGTGCCCACATCATTCAACGGGAATGCCGAACGACGTCGTTTCAGCCACCTCTCACCAAAAGCTGCTTCATCTTCTTCTCCAGGTAAAAACAAATTAAAAAAAAAAAAAAATCAAAAATTCACTCCACACTTGTTTAATTACTGTCTGGCTATGGAATTTTTTCTTCTCCAATCGAGACTGTTAAATTGTTTTCACCTATAGTTAGTAAAGGAATGTGTGTTTGTTGTTGTTACTTAGGGTTCATAAATTTTGCCCTCTTTTTTGATTTGATCGACGAAAAATCGAAAATTAATTTTCCCCTGTTGGATTCTTCAAAATTATGCAGTGGTTGAGAAATTAAATAAATAAATAAAGGGTAAATTACAACCACCCCTAAGGTAATGTCAAATTACTAGAAAAATCTTTATGTGTTTGGATAATCAAATTACTCAAAAAAAAAAACTTCATGTTTGGATAATTACAACCACCCCTCAACTATGAATCTTCTTACATGCCGATCCTTGCAATGTTAAATTTTGTGGAATCTTCTAGATTATGCGGAATATTCTCCAGTTTGTACTCGTTTTATCCCATTCAGCTCCACATTTAGAAATAAGATGATCATAAGATGTGTATATTGGCTTGTAAATATCAGATTGTGGAGCATCTGAATCTGTTTTTTTTTTTTTTTTGCACAAAACAAGTACAAACTAGAAAACATTTCACTCAATCGAGAAGATTATGGTGAATTTGACACCATAAGGGTGGACGTGTAAGAAAATTCATAGTTGAGGGGTGGTTGTAATTACCCAAACATGAGGGTTTTTTTGTAATTTGACCTTAACCTTATGGGGGTGGCCGTAATTTACCCTAAAAATAAATTATACTTCAATATATATATTTGCAACTACTAATTA
>NW_012194357.1:730372-772137 GCF_000504015.1 Erythranthe guttata
AGCAACAATCACATAGTCTAATTAGTAGTTGCAACAAGATCTTTCGATTTAATTGCAAAAAAAATCAGCGATTGTGGAAGGAATACATGTTAAATTCTCCATTTATTTAGTAGTTAATCATAGCTAGTCCGCCAAATGAGGCCTTAAAGTATGATCTTACCTGCAACTGGGAATTAGTTTTCCACAGCTTTAATGTCGAAACTAGAGGTTGTTAAATCTGCTGCTGATTTTTAGCTATTGCATAAGAAGAAATCCTCGATTTATTTCGAAAATGTATATACTAAAGTGTCTTTTCATCCGCATTCTTCTCTATGACTTCTATATAGTTTTGTATTGTATCTAACTGTATTCGTTAAATGGATTTCAGTTGTAAATTCGGACTTCGCCGAAGAACCTGCGACAAAGGTGAAATTTCAAACATCACTGAGCCTTCCAGGCTGTTCTTCCACGTTATCATTACTCGGAACTGGTCGGTTGCAAAACCATCTATTTTAAATTATTCGTATTGTTATTATCGCTCGTATATACCATGTGGAATTGTCTTCATCTTTACCTTTATTATTTCGTAATGTTATTTCATAATGTTATTAGGATACAGAGAAAAAGTATTTGCAATAATCGGGGTTAAAGTCTACGCTGCGGGACTTTACGCAAATCAATCCGTCTTCACAAAGTTAGATGCATGGAGTGGACTTTCATCTGCAGAGTTGCAAAAAGATTCATCGTTATTCGACGCAATTTTTCAGGGTAATTATCTTAAAGTATGATCAATTTTTTTGGGGTACATTACGGTCACCTCCATGTGATATGGTCAAATTACGAAAAAACCCCTCTTGTTTGTGTATTTACAACCACCTCTCTCAACTATGAGTCTTCTTACACGTCCACCTTTATGGTGTCAAATTCCACATAATCTTCTAGATTCCGTGGAATATTTTGTACTTGTTTTGTGTAAAAATACAGTTTCTGATGCACCACAATCAGATATTTACAAGTCAATAGAAGCATCTTATGATCATCTTGTTTCAAAATGCGAAACTCGAATGGGCTAAAACGTGTACGAATTGGAGAATATTCCACATAATCTAGAAGATTCCACTAAATCTGACACCGCAAGGGTCGACGTGTAAGACGATTCATAGTTGAGGGGGCTGGTCGTAATTACCCAAACATGAGGTTTTTGTTTTGTAATTTGACCATACCTCAGGGGTGGCCGTAATTTACCCATTTTTTTGTGACTGTTGAGATTATTAATTATTATCCAACAATTGGTATTATGAATTTTGCAGCTCCTGTGGAGAAATCACTAAATATTGTTCTAGTAAGAGATATAGACGGTAAAACATTTTGGGATGCATTGGATGAAGCCGTTTCTCCGAGGATTTCGTCACCGACTCAAGTTGATGAATCGGCACTTTCGACTTTTCGTAGCGTCTTTCAAGGGAGGCCCCTTAAGAAAGGAACTTCCATATTTTTGACGTGGCTGGACACGACTAATGTGCTTGTAAGTAGACTATAAGCTACTAACAATCTAAGCCCTCGTTTGGTTACTGTTATTAAGTTCTATTGACTAAATACCAGGCTTTAGTAACATGTTTGGTTGACAAAATTCAAGCTAACCGAAGCCCGCAATTAATTGCTATTAAATCCCTGCTGATTAAATAATTATTTAGTTAATAACTTCTTTGGTTCATTAGATTACATCTTATATTAAATTTGTTAGATTCTGGTATTATATGTGAATTGTCTATACAGTCTCTTATTTAACAAAATCAAGTTATTATTTGAAGGATAAAATTATAATTTTCCTTTTTAATCACCCCCTATAAAATTAATCGCAGGGGTGAGGGGTGTTACTAATTTTATGAAATAGTAGCATTTAATTGCGGGCTTCCATTAGTAGCGGGCTTGAGCAATGTTGAATCTTACCAACCAAACATCTTACTAATAGTAGCAAGCAAACGAGACCATAATTAATTAGTTAGTAGAGAATTAATACGATCCAGTATAATCTAATCTAATCTAATCCGATATAGGTAAAGCAAACGAGGGCTTAATATCACTATACATACGAAATACGTATGTATGTACATATAAAAGGGTAGTACGATTTCTTTTCTTTTCTTTTCATTTCGTTTTTAACTATTCTCTCTGAATTTTTTTTTAAATTTGGAAATTACTCAGGTTTGTATATCGCCCGACGGTGTTCCTTCTTCAGTCGATGCTACAATAGAATCATCAAACGTCGCGTCTGCTCTCTTCGACGTGTTTCTTGGAGGTAATCCCGTTTCCCCTTCGTTGAAATCTTCAGCTTCTAATGGATTGGCTGCAGCACTAAAATAATTAAAAAAAAAAAGGCATATATATGATGGATTTTTCGGTTATTCGTTGAGTTAATATGCATATTTCGTATGTTGAGATGACTGCGCATCGATCATAAAGTGCACATTTTTTTCTTCCTATTTGTTAAGAACTTGAAGTACAATTTGTTCGATTTTCCGATAATTCGGGTCTTATCTGCTCTAGCATCTTCACAACTTCCGCCATGGTCGGTCTTTTCGTAGGCTCTGGCTCGAGACACATAAGTGCTATACTGAATACATGGTTGATTTCGTCTATCGGAGAATCGTTCAAACTTATGTCGAGTACATATTCTTCTCTCTTTTCTTCGACGACTGACTTCACCTGCAACAATGTGTTACCAAACCTCGTTAGTATCTGAAAAGAAAACGTAGTAAAACAAAATGAATATACTGTTAAACCTCTATAAATTAATAGAGTCGGGACCAACAAAATTCTATTAATTTAGCGAAATATTAAATTATCGAACAAATAATTTAGTAGGTTTTTACCGAGTCGGGACCAGAGGCTATTAATTTATCGAGGTTCTACTGTAAAAGTCGAGTCCCTCAAATAACAATATATAAGTTGAAAGATTTAGAAATGTACTATGATCGAAACCAAAAATAGTAGGGTTTATTGCATTTAGCACCCTTATATTTACTCTAATTGTTAGAGAACTCTTCGTGTTAGTAATATTAGCAAAAAACTCCTTGTGATTTAATTTTTTTTAGCAAATTACCCCCTCAAATCTCACTATTTAGGGGGGGTGTGCTACGAAATATACATCGTAGGGCGGTTTGTTAATATTAATAACACAATGAGTTTTTTTGCAATTTGATATAACACAGGGGTACTATAAATTCTCGTTTCTACTTGAGAGTGTGATGCTATAAGTTAAAACCTCCCTCGAAAGTATTCTTCTAACAATCTTGCAATAAAAAAACTTCATTAAAAAAATAAAAATTCAAGCGTTCGTTTAATCGAAAGTTTTACCCAGGTAACCAGCTTAGTTCCCTCCTCGACGAATGCTTCATCCGTTGGTTTTTTCCCCGTTAGAAGCTCCAATAACACGACCCCAAAGCTGTAGACATCTCCTTTTGCCGTTGCTTTTCCTGTATCGAAATATTCTGCAGGAAATCAACGAAATCATTACATCATTATTCTCAAACAAAAAAAAATATATATATAATAATAATAATCTTGTTACGTGCTCGGAAAACATACCGGGAGCTAAGTACCCAAATGTTCCGGCAACTAATGTGGACACGTGGGTTTTATCCGGCTCCATCAATGTTGCGAGTCCAAAATCAGATACGCGGGCTTCCAAATTACGATCCAATAATATATTGCTCGATTTAATATCTCTGTGTATTATGTGAGGAACACAATCGTGATGAAGGTATGATATTCCTCTTGCAGCCCCTAATGCTATTTTGTATCTCGATGGCCAATCGAGGAATGTCTTGTTCACAGATTTTCCTGCATCATATATCATAGTACAAAGTGTAAGAACTCGACAAATCTTCATACTTATTTTAGGAGTTTATTGCACTTAGTACCCCTGTATGATAATATCGAATTGCTAAAAACCTCTTCGTGGTATGAATGCTAGCAAAAAAAACTTATGATGCATTTTTTTTGCCACACAACCCCCTAAATGGTGCGAGTTTAGGGGGTAGTTTTGGTAATAAAATTGAATCATAGGGGATATTTTGATAATACTTATGACACATGGAGTTTTTGGACAATCTAAATGCAACAAAACCTAATTTTTAGTACCTATTTGCGGGTTTATTGGATTAAACGCCCCTGTGTTTATTCTAATTGTTAAAAAAAATTCTTATGTTATTAATATTGGCAAAACTCCCCCTATGATTCAATTTTTTTTCAGCAAACGACCCACCAGTTAGGTGGGGTTCGTGCTAAAAAATATATGATAGGGATTTTTTGCAGATATTAATACCACGGGGAGTGTTTTTGCAATTCGGTAGAACACAAGGGCACTAAATGCAATAAACTCGGTTTTCTAAATTCTTGAAAAACTTAGCTTCGTTCACATACCATGAAGAAGCCCGTCCAAACTTCCGTTAGACATGAGCTCGTAAACGAGAAGATTATAGTGAGGAGCGGTGTAATATCCGTGAAGAGTTACGATATTCCGATGCTTAATATCTCCCATAGCTTCCAATTCTCGCTCAAACCCTCGATCTTGATCCGCACTTATTCTGTTAAGTTTTTTAACGGCAAAGGATATTCCGTCACCGATCACCAGTTTGTACACTACCCCATAACCGCCCGATCCTATAACATCCTTGTTGCTAAGTTTCATCGTCTTCTTCAAGAACATACTCGGCTTTAACGACTTGATTCTTTGTGATCTAAACATTACTAATTTCCCACCTGTTTTTTTTTTTTTAAATAATTATTATATATAATTAAACATAAAATAAAATATAGGAATAGTGAAGAGAAAATTGTACCTTTAGAACTTTCTCGAAAAACCGATTGATTTCGTTTCCAACGACGGTAGCACAAGACCGCCATGATCATCTTCGAGAGAACGAAAGCGATTACGGAAATCGAGATGTAGAATGGAGTTTTCATATTTAATCAATGGAAGAACAAAAAATAAAATAAAATAAATGAAGTGATGAAGGGATGAATATGAGTTGATATATAAGAAGTTTTCCATGTGAAATAACTTTTAGGGTTTAGGTATACAAGTGAAAAAACAGCTGCCAAACTGAGGTGTCAAATTCTTGTTTGTCTGTAATAATTATTACAGTACCCCATAATTGGATTTCAGGACAATGATAGAAGTTTGAGTGTCCCATGTGTTTGAATAGATACAGAAATTGTGTGGAAAATATAAAGATTGCATTTTTAGTGTTTAGATCGAAATGCAAAATGTCATATTTACCCCTCTCTGAAATTTTAGTTTTTGAATCAAGAAGCTTTAGTATGAACTGGATGCTACTGAAATAAATTAGTAGCTTTATAAAGATTAGGGCAAGTTACGGGCACCCCTAAGGTAAGTCCAAATTACCAAAAAACCCTCATGTCATGGATAATTACAACCAACTCCCTTATTTAGGTATTGTTTTACGAAAAAACCCCTCTTCCAGCAGGTAAATTGGACACTGATGGTGGACGTGTAAAACAATGCATAATTGAGGAGGGTTGTAATTATTCAAATATGAGGGGGATTTTCATAATTTAAACATAACTTAGGGGTGGCCGTAATTTGCCCATTTGATTAATATAGTACAAATATTTAGAGAGTGATATTATTTGTTTCATTAGTTGAAAAGTATGAAGAAAAAAAAAAGACAATGAACTTTGAAATTTTGTGATAATTAAGTGTGACTTTGGTCATATTTTGTTTCTCATATTACGTGTCATTGTACCCTAAAATATTACTTGTATATGCCAGATATTTGTATATGTGTATATATATTCTTTATAATTTTGATATATTAATTGTATTTTAGAATACCAATTGTAATTTAAAAAAAAATTATCAATCCCGTAATTTCTTTAAAAAATATTTTGTTTTACAACTTTTACAAATATTGGAGTAGGACGGGTTATTTTGGTGAATTTGAAATGCAGTGGCCACAAACAAATTCTACCCTAAATAGTATGACGAATTTTATAAAATAAAATAAAAAATAAAAAAATAAAAAAAAATACATGGGACAAATGAATCATGTGAAGATTTGGTGTGTCATGTAATTGCATTAGCTGTCGAAATTTAATGATGTAAGTTGGCAGAATTATGAAACCCGCGGGAGTTTCCTTTTCAAGAAATATGAAAAAGATTGACACAACAAATATGAATTTTGAAACAACCAAACCTTTATATAATGTGTTCCCACATTAAAAAGACTTCACATGAATCACGTGAAATCGATTGGTTCCGGATATGCTACACGATAGCGAAGGGTTCTGTAGATGCTGCATTCGGTGAAATCGTCGGGTAATTTTGAACACATAATAACGCACACATCCATGTGTAAATTAATCAACCAAACACACAACACTCACAAATAATATTAAAGAGAGAAATGAATCACTAAGAATTATTTTTTTTAGGAAAAAAGAAAAAGAATAGATCTTTCATTTTCCTACCAAGTAGACTATTTTGTCATTTGAGAATGAATTAATCACCTAGTTTTGTTTTTATACAATTGTTTGATTGGACGGTTGATGTGCTTATAGAGGAGATTTGAAAATTTTGAGGTCTTTGGCCTAAGTGGCGATTTAACTACGTCAATATATAAAGATGCTAAGTTTGCAGCTCACAATCTTGCTTTTTTGAACTGATTTTGTTTGTTGAAACGAAGATTAGCGTTCACTCCCATTTATTTTTCTTGTTTATGTAATGGTGGTTTTCCGACCCCACTCTTCGACTCTTATCTTTCTTTGCATTCGTAATGCAGAGTTCTTTCTTATCAGGAAAAAAATAAAAAGAAAAAGAAGCACCTTATACAAATGGGCTTCTCCTTTTGATTAGTAAGATAAAATGAGCATGATTGCAATAGTTCATCAAATAGAGTTTTTTCACATGTAATTTGACCATACCTCAGGGGGTGTTTGTAATTTACCCAAAAATTCAAATAACTTTATTTTTAATGTTTCAAAGCAACAATATCTCATTCTTCATCATTTTTTTTTTAATTTGGCAATAATGTGATACTCTTGCTTATGAAAAGAAAATGATAGTAATATGTTTACATGGGATATAAAAAAGGGATAATATGATGGACAACCTTCATTTGAGAAATATATTGAACTAACTACCAAAGATAATAAGAGATTACATCCTTGGTGATACTTTTTACATTTAAAAAAAAAAATTGACATGCCCCTCGGCCACATAGAATACATATTATACACTTTAGAGAATCAGATTTAAACCCTAACCAACTACAACCGTCTAGCTACATTTCATTTTTCTCTCAAACCCGAATTTGTGCCTCCTAATTTTTTGAACTGATAGTAGTGTTTCTCGAGTCATAACTTTCTCGATCTCACTGGCGGTCGGAATTTGATGGTTTAGCTACCATTGGTTTCCTTATGTCGGTCTTTTTCTTTTGATGGTAATTGCGTACATTTTGAAGCTTTGGATTTGTTTATGGAATCATTTTACATTGGAGGTGTACTTTGAAGAAGGCAGATCTTCTTAGAGAAGTAACTTGTTTCCTTAGGTCTGAATATGATGGGTTATCCACCGTTGTATTCATCTTGTCAAGATTTATCTTTTGGTTTTAAGTTTTGATAGTCGGATCTGTTTATGTGATTTTTTCATTGTGCATTCTGAATCTTGAGTGGTCGGCGACGACTAGAATTTTGGTAGGAGGCGTTTGGGGTGAGTAGTTCTTGACGGTTTGGCGATTTTTCGTGTATGTACATAGCTGACCCACCATGATTTTGCGGTAAAAAACAAAAAGAATATAACTACAAATAGCTGTAGTCATCTGTAGACGTTTTCAATACGATCAACATACTGAAAATTCTTTTAAAAAAATTAAAAAATTAAAAATTAAAAAGATTTAAAAAAAATTAAAAATAAGTTTAAAATAAAGAATGTTTAGCTAATTTCCTCTTTCTTTTAATGATTTCGGCTGGGCCTGCGGCATGTACACTTAGTTTTCTCATTTCATTGGGCCTCTTTTACAATACAGGTGTAGAACCAAATGTTGAATCCAATATAAAGTATTAACCAATTTATCGGCCTTATCACTATATATATATATATATATATATATATATATATATATATATATATATATATATATATATATATATATATATATATAAAAGCAATTGACAAGATTATTATTTTCGAGGGAAAATTGCACTTTTCGTTCTCAAATTTTACCCACTTTTTAAAAATCATCCCTAAACATTTTGGAGTTACAATATTAGACCTTGATCATGCCAGTTTTTGACAAAATTGGTCTATCGTTTACTATCTCAGTTAAGTTGGATGGAAAATGAGATGTGTTCTTCACGTGCCTTATATTCTTATCACTTTAAAGAAAGGGACTTTTCACAACAAGCACCTTGTCATGTTAAAACATCATTTTCATAATTAAAATTTGATTGAAAATCGAAATCACGTAAATTCCAAAAAAACAAATCGATATATTTTTTCAAAATATTTTGAGAAATATTGTTTTAAAATCAGCAGTTTTGGATTTGAAGGAAAATCATTAAAATAATAATCCAATTGGAATAGGCAGAATAAGAAAACTTTGTTCTAATTTTCACCTTAATTTAATAATGTAAAACTGGATAAATTGATTCTAAAATATTTTGACAAATATAAATTAAAAAATCAAAATGTTGTCTAAATTTCGCGATAATTGTTTTAAAGTCGAGATTTTTGTAATTCAAATGAAAAATATTGTTATAAAATAAAATAAAAATCCTATCAGAATAGGTGAAATAATAAATCTATGTTCCAATTTTCACCCCTATTTATTAACGTAAACCTTGATGTATTGTTTCAAAATCGGTATTTATGGAATTGAGTAGGGGTGAAAATTGGAATCGAGTTTTCTTATTTCGGCTATTCCCATCAGATTTTTATTTTGGTTTGAAACGATTTTTTCATTTGATTTTGAAACACCATTTCTATTTTTTAGACAATATTTTGATTTCTTTCAAGAATATTTCTGAAAATATTTTGGAACAATTTATGGACTTGGTTTTTGGAATTTTACGTCATTTTAATTTTAATTATAAAAAGTAATTATGAAAATTATGTTTCAACAAAAAGCAATGCATGTTGTTAAAAGTCCATTTTCTTATAGTGTTGAAAAATTGACGGCACGTGGGAGTCACATGTTATTTTCCATCCAACTTAACTGAAAATGTAAACGGTACACCAATTCTGTCAAAAAATAGTATGATTGAGGACTAATATTATAATTTCAAAATGTTTAGGGGCGGTTCTGAAAAAGTGCGTAAAGTTTGAGGATGAAAAATACATTTTTTTATATTTCCGAAGTAAGATTTTGTTTTCATAATTAATTGATTGACATACATAATTAAGAAGTTAGCCAACATAGTTCAGAATTAAATATCAGAAGAAAATTGGATATCTGGATTTTTTTTAAAACAAGTATATGTCATATCGACTATCGTAATAAAAGATGTTTGTATTTTTCAAATTAGATATTTTTTAGTCTATTCAAATGAATTAATTAGTTGCTTGATAATAATCAACTACCAACCACGATGCACTCTAGTGTAGGTTGTATAGCATTATTATTTTCCGGTTAGCTATCCTCGAGGTAAGGTTAAATTAAAAAAAAAAATCATCATGTTTTGAAAATTATAAATATCCCCTCAACTGCGTATTGTTTTACGGTTTTTTTTTTTTATTCAGTAGGTAAACTTGACATCGTAAAAGTGGATGTGTAAGACAAACCTTGTTGAAGGGACGGCCGTAAATTGAGTTTATTTCAGAGGTGACTGTAATTTGCCCTTATTTTCCTAGATTGACTCAATAATTGGACATTCATCTTGATCACAATTCATACACATGTTTATTGAAATGTTTATTTATTTGTTAGACGATGTGTAATATCAACATAACATAAACTAAGGGCTCACTTTTCTTGATTTTGTACCAAACATAATTTGTGGTGTTGACTTTAGCTTTATAAGAAGTGGAGTAGTTTAATTAGTTATTTACAATTCTCTACCGTTTGGAGATATTTGATGGAATTGATAAAACTAATTATTTGGATATAATTACAGAAAAATATTTAGTGCAAAATGTAAAAATCTTATGTTTGAAATTGGCGATTGGTCCCTGCGACAGGGGATGGTGCATTTTCACCTTGTCATTTCTCATAAATTAATCTTATTTAAGTGTTCATCTTTATGCATTAATTTCTTATTCATTCAAAGTTGGTTTTGAGAAATTACCTAGTATATAACAATCATCTACGTGAAACGTAGATCGTGTATTTAAATTCTATTTCCATTTCGATAAACATAACTCACTTAAATATTTTATGAAAGTTGGGTTCACACCCAATTTTTCCAATAACTCAAGTTCGGGTTTTGGAGCTCGAGCTTGTTCTTAGTTGTTCATAAGCTCACGAGTCGGCTTGTTAGTTTTATTTTTTGTTCTATAACTTTTTTATTATCATATAAATAATTTGTAATAAAAAACATTATTGATATTACGTAAAATTTAAAAAGGAAACTAAGATTAATTGAGCTTGAGCTTGAGTTCGGAAATCTGGCGTCAACTCGAATTCGCCTGGTTTACATCCCTAATCTTAACCAATGATGATACTATATTTATTTGAGACGAGTTTAGTTAATTGTGAATCGGCTCGAGTTTGAAACATTGTATTAAGCTCGAAAAATTACGAGCCTAGTTGAACTCATTACTCGTTATGGTTCAATTCGATTAAGTCCTATTAATTAAGTAACTAAAATACTCATTTGACATATTTATTAGAAAAAAAATTAATAAATAATACTAATGACAAAGGTACTTTGCAAATGAATGCGAATTTGAACTTGCACTCATCCATTCATACGCCATTTTTGTGTTTTATAAAACCTTCGTCATCAAAAGCTTGGACCACGACATGGTCAACCAATTAAGCTCTCGTTCAAGAGATTGATTGACGATTAAGCTCTCGACCAAAAGTAGGCTCTCAATCAAAAATACGAACAACGACATGCAAAATAAGCTCTTAGTCAAAAGGAAATATCGCGACACGAAGAATTTGAGGGCTACACCATCCATTACCGATGGTCTCTTGAAAAACAGAGAAGGAGAAGGGTGTAAGACGGAAGTACCAAATTTCCTATGGGCCAATTTTAGCCAAAACTAACAAAATCGTCACCAAGGCTACAAATAATAGAGTTGAGGTATGTCTATGCAACATTTTTTTATTAGGGGGTAAAATGCAAAGACACCTTAAGTTTAGGAGACAAATGCTTATAAGTTATAATCCTTTTTTATATAATAAACTGCCCCTTAGAAACCCACCATATATAACGAGGGGTAATTACAAATAAACTCATCATTGACTACTTATTTATAAAGAGGACAAGACCAAACACTTTTTTACAAAAAAATCTAGACAAAGTCCAGATGTGTATGAAAGACTAAAATACCCCATCACATTTTAATATGCTCTAATTTCATCTCTTTAATCCAATTTAACCTCAATTTGACCATAAGTTTCACTAATTATTCATTTTTTATCCCTAACCCAAGTTTGACTTCAATTTTGACCATCGTCGCCAATCAACCGCCGATCTCTGGCATTGGATTTTTTTTTGCTGACTGGCGGCGTTGACTTTTTTTTTTTTTTCTTTTTTCCTTTTTTTAAATTTTGTTTTCCTGAACATTTTCTAGCCCTCTTAAAAAATAATAATATTACTGTGGTTGATTGTATATTAACTGTATTACTTTTTAACACATTCATATTGTTATATTACTATCTAGCACAATAATATTAATACAACAAAATCACTATGTTACATAATAAATTATTGTGTAATACACTAATATTATTATGTTGACTGGTCAACAAATGCAAACATAATAAACTAAAAAAGTTAATATTGTTGTGGTTGACAATAATATTGCTGTAACGACAGTAATATTCTTATGTTTACAGTAATTTTATTGTCAACCACAATAATATCACCATAGTAGACAATTATATTATTACGTTGATCGGTCAATAAATCAAGCAAAATAATAAAGTCAAAAAAATAAAATAAAACAGTTGATAGTAATATTATTATTGTGTTTACAGTAATTTTACAGTCAATGACAATAATATTACAATAGTAGACAATAATATCATTACGTTGATCAGTCAACAAATCAAACCAAATAAAAAAGTCAAAACAAATAAATTATGTGGTTGACAGGAAAAAAAAAAGTCATCGCCAGAGACCGGTGTTGACCGCTGTTCAACATCGAAAATCGATAGAAAGAAAAAGTCGAAATTAGATTTTTGTTTGTCAAAATTGATGAAATTGAAGTTAAATTAGGGTTACGATTAAGAATTGAGTTTGAAGGGTTGGGGGTAATTTTGTTATATACATTAAATTTGTTTTTATTTATAACACATATTAAATGAATAAATTTATTGAAAAAAATAGATATAACACATAAATCTAGAATAATAAAGTTATAGACCTCCTCCCAAAAAGCCCTTATAAAAAAATCGAACATAGGAAATGTTTGCTAATATTTATAGCACGAGGGAGTTGTAGCAATTTGATAGAATAGATGGGTGCTAAGTACAATAAGCTCAAACATTCAGGGCACAAATGCAAATTGTTTAAAAAAAAATTAAAAGCAGGATACAGCCAACGGAAAGGACAAGTGGCTCAGCTGACCAATTAGAAATATCCGTATAGTTACCGGCGGTACCCGGTACGATTACCCGTTGCCCACCAAACCGTCACTATTTAATTTAAAATAAACAAATAAATCATTTAAATATTAAAAATAAAAAATTAAAATTAAAATCCAAAACCACATAAAAACATTTTTTGTATAAATTTCCCCAGCAGTTCATTTCTCTTTCCCCTCTTTCGTCAGATCTACAAATCGTTGCTTTTCTGATTCAACACAGCTTCTCTGGAATTTACGAGTGGATTATCGGAGCGGCGGCGGCGGTGGTGGTTGTAGTGCAGTTGTATCAGTCGGTGGAGGCAATTGCAGTTGTTAGTTGGAGATTTTATTGATTGGTGTGTGGTTGGGAGTTGTTAGTTTGTTGTTTTCGATTTTTCTGCAGAAGGAATTTTTTTTTTTTTTTTTTTTTTTTTTTTTTGATTTGATCTGTTTTGGATCGAGAAACAAAGACGAATTTTTGTTTGAGATTGAAAAAAGGAAGGATGATGCAGCAGCAAGATCAGCTGAAGAAGGTTTGTTTCATTTTAGGTTTTTTAATCTTGCATTATTTTTATTGTACAGCAGATTATTATTATTATTATTTTTTGGTTGATGATATACTAAATGAAATTGAATTTATTAATTGCGAATCACAAGTTTTCTTCACAGAACTGATGAACATTTACCTGAAATATGATCTCGAGTGGAATGAATTGTACTGAATTTCTGAGAACATGAGATTTAGTTTTGATTTTTTTGTGGCTGGATTTGTTCTTATCTTGTGCTTTCTTTAAGTTTTGTGGTAGAAGTTCTGGGGTTTTGAGATGCTGAGTTAGAGAATTCATGGTTTTCTTTAGGTATATATGTTGCTTTTGAAAGAAAATTTACGATTTTCTGATAGAAAACTAACTATTTTGCAGATCCCGAAAGAGGTGGAATTTTTTACCGAGTATGGAGATGCCAATCGATACAAGATTCTGGAAATTGTTGGGAAAGGTAGCTATGGAGTTGTTTGTGCTGCCATTGACACACACACTGGAGAAAAAGTTGCGATAAAGAAAATAAAGGACATTTTCGAGCATCTCTCCGATGCTACTCGGATACTGCGTGAGATCAAGTTGCTTCGTCTCTTAAGGCATCCTGATATTGTTGAAATTAAGCGGATTATGATGCCACCTTCTAGACGTGACTTCAGAGACATATACGTCGTTTTTGAGCTTATGGAGTCTGACCTTCATCAAGTCATTAAAGCTAACGATGACTTGACACACGAGCATCACCGTTTTTTTCTATACCAAATGCTTCGCGCAATGAAATTTATGCATACAGGTAAAATTAAAAATTTACAGGTTTCTTGATATTTTGCAGCACTGTTTATTCTTTTCTCCGTTTTGTTGTCCGTTGTATTAATGAAATACTGTTTTCATTTTCAGCTAATGTCTTCCATAGGGATCTTAAACCGAAAAATATATTGGCAAATGCCAACTGCAAACTTAAAATATGTGATCTCGGTTTAGCCAGAGTGGCATTCAATGACACCCCTACAACAGCTTTTTGGACGGTACGCTCTACACACCTCGTATATTACATAGTTTATCCACCTCAGCATCTTCACTTTACAGATGATATTTTCTTGATTTTTTTGTCTTACCCTATAGGATTATGTTGCTACAAGATGGTATAGAGCTCCGGAGCTGTGTGGATCTTTCTTCTCCAAGGTAGTGAAATTTATGCCTTTTGTATTTGTTTGTAACTCAGTTGGTTTTTTATCAGTGAAACGTTCTTCGATTTGTGTAATGTAGCCCACTTCGATAAATTTACGTGCACTTAATCTTATTAATCCCAGTGAACATGTTACAAAACTAAGGTGTATATGAACTTCTTCTGTCATAAGTGCTATCATTTGATAAAGATTGGGGCTTATTCCCACCGGTTATCAAAGTAACCTTTTTTTTATTTGAAGCCGTCAAATGGGTAGTAATTGTAGATTAAAAGTTAAAACAATTCTTGTTCAGGGAGGACTATTGAACTCTCCTGGAAGTTGATATTTCTGTTCTTCAGAGGTAATTTGTGTCGGATCGCCTCATTATTCTGGAGAGTTTTTTATTTATTTTATTCTCGTGAATTCTAATTTATCTCCATTGTTATCTTGCAGTACACACCTGCTATTGATATTTGGAGCATAGGATGTATCTTTGCGGAAGTTGTGACAGGGAAGCCTTTGTTTCCTGGTAAAAGTGTCGTGCATCAACTGGACTTGATCACTAATCTTCTCGGAACACCATCTATAGATACGATTTCAGGAGTAAGGAGAAAGTCTGATTTTTCTTAAGTTTCTAAAATTTTTTAAAGCACGGAAATCCAATTTTCCTTATTTTTTTTCAAAAGATTTATTATTATTGTTATTATTATCCTGAATGCAGGTACGAAATGAGAAGGCTAGGAAATATTTAATGGATATGAGGAAAAAGCGCACAGTGCCTTTTGCCGAGAAATTTCCAAGTGTAGATCCTTCAGCTCTCAAATTACTGCAGAGGTTATTGGCATTCGATCCGAAGGATCGTCCAAGTGCTGAAGAGGTGTTGTTTGCCTGCATAAAATATTGCTATTACACAAATTATCTATCTTTGATCCAACATTCTTCGGCATGTGATTTAAAAGATCATCCATTATATTTATTTATTGTACTGATTTTTTTTTTAATGGTTATTAGGCATTGGCTGATCCTTACTTCAAAGGACTGGCGAAAATCGAGAGAGAGCCTTCTTGTCAGCCAATCTCAAAATTGGAATTTGAATTTGAGCTACGCAGAGTGACGAAAGATGACATCAGAGAGTTAATATTCAGGGAAATATTAGAGTACCATCCTCAATTATTGAAGGACTACATGGAGAGAAACGAGGGCACAAGTTTTCTCTATCCTAGGTTTTGAACTACTCCACTCAAGCCATAAATTTTATTCCTTTATATGATTTTTTTCATGTTGAATAACTTGTTCTATATGTTATACAGTGCCATTGGTCATTTTAAGAAGCAGTTTGCGTATTTAGAGGAAAATGCTGGGAAAAGTGGGCCCGTGATTCCGCCCGAGAGAAAGCATGTATCTCTTCCAAGGTTAGTTTTTTTTTGTGTTTCGTTTTCTTTTCGAGACTGAATTCATTTTCTTATGTTTTTTTTTACATTTAAATATTTTATCAAAACATACTGTTGTTACTTATACCTAGTGCTATTCTAAAGTACTAATGCATAAATTAACAGAGTAGCATTTTCCTACTACGCAGGTCTTCCATTAGTTCTAGTACCAATCCTTCCAAAGCACAAACGAATCTTTCTTCATTCGACAATCGGGAAACCCTGGCAGAAGCATCAACTGGGCTTCGATTTTCAGGTCTAAATTCTGGAGATAATATAGCAAAGGTACCACTGCCACCACCACCACGGGTGCCAAACGGTACAACAAATTCTTCCTTTTTTTTTTTTTTTTTTTTTTTTGGCTTAAGCTATAAAAAATTTTAGTTGGCTATAAAATGTCTTCTCTTGTTTTCAAGTTATATCATTTTTATTGCAGCAAAGCCAGGAAGAGTAGTGGGACCCGTTTTACCGTACGAGAATGTTAGAGATGCGAATGATAAATCAAGAAACGGCACGAGTGTTGACTTTGACTGGAAAAGGCAATCTCAGACCGCTGAATCATACCCTGTGGTGAATAGTAAACCGAATTTTCAGTCGCAACCGAAAGTAGGCATAATGAATAGTAGCCAACAAATTGCTGTGGATGCAAAACTATTGCAAACGCGGTCTCATTTTGTTGCCGCCGGCGCTGCTGCTGTTGCCGTTGCCGCTCATCGAGAGGTTGGAGCTGTCCAGCTTGGATTCACTTAGTCGGGACACCATATATACACGACGATGTGGTGTTGTGGTGAATTGCAGTCCTTTTGAGGATGGCTCGGGGAAAGAAAAAAGATGCTGAACGATGTACAGTGTTGCAATTGCAAATGGATGGTCTTATCGATGTTTGTCGACCGCAAATTGATTTCGTGCCGAGTTTGGATGCTGCTTTGCTTCTCTTTGTGAGATGAGTGAGCATACATACTTCTTTTCTTTTTTTCCTTTTTCTGGTTATTTTAGCTTGTGTTGTAGCTCCCTTGTACAGTAACACAATTATTTTATAAGTGGTCTGTAAAATGATTTAATAGTTTATGTGATTTCAATAGTATTGATTTGATTTACCATAATATGTCACATTATTAAACCGTTTAATATCACAACTTTTAATATAAGCTACCAAACATAAATATATAAATATTTGAATTTTCTTGCTAACAGTCGTTAGTCGTTGGGTCGAGTTTGTTAAACCTAGTACGCCTAGTGTGGGTCGTTAGTCGTTGGGTCGAGTTTTGTAATGTGACTTTTGAGCTGTAATCATTTGATTAAAAAAACAATAGAGCTTTGATGAAGTTAGAATAAACTTACAAAACACTATTATTAAATTCTGAAAAAAAAAATCAACTATTTAAAATTTAAAACATAAACCCCCCTACTACAATAAACTAGTTAAAGATGAAATAACTTCTGGAAAAATTCTAACAATATTTCTACAAATTTAAACATTCAACACTAAAATTCTATTAAATTATAAAAATTGAACCCCAATATTTTTTTATATTTTTTTAAATCTTGCTAATTCTTGTCTTCATCTCTAGCAACAATCTTGAACTTCCCTGTTTGCTCTTGCTGCAAATCAAAACCAAAAAAATAAATAAATATACAAAAAAAGAAAATGAAAAAAATTCAAGAATAAATTAAAAAATTAATTAGTAATTATTATTATTATTATTATTAGTTATATTAATTACCTTCTTCCATAAATCAGTATGAACAGCACAAAAGGCAGCAACAACAGCAACTTGATTATTACTATTCCTCCTCCCATCTCTATACTCAACACAAAGATCCTCTTTCAAACCACAGCTCACATGAAACGACAACGCGCACTTCGACTCCGAACAATCGACCGCGCACCCGTTCTTCGTTTCGCAGATGTAGCATTTCCGGCTCCATCTCCTCTCCAACACTTTGCTGCAGTCGATCCCTTCTCTCCCAATTGCGTCCGCGAAGAACACTTCCGGCACGTAGATCGCGCACACCAGGTGGGCCCACCTCCCGTCGGTCGTCGGCTTCAACGCACCGCCGGCCACAGGGCAGAGGCAGCAGGCCGCCGCCTTTGGGGTATCTGATTTTGTTTCGAGGCATTGGGCGCAGAACCAGTCGCCGTCGGGGATTCCGGCGGTGAAGGGGTGGCCGTAGCAGGTGGCGTGCACCATCAGATCGCAGCCGTCGCAGAGGACGATCGGGTCCGTCGGGTCTCCGTCGGTGCTCTCGCAGACGGCGCAGATAATTCCGTCGTCGTCATCGGCGGCGGCGGCTTGGTTTACTGGATCTTGGGCCGCCGTGGATTTTTCCGATTCGTCGTTGTATTGGAGGTTGAGGTCGAAGGGGTGGAAGGCGAAGATCCGTTTCTTGGCCGGCAAACATATGGAGGTGGAGATGGGGGGAGGGAGCGGCGGCGGCGGCGAATCGAGGCACTGTTTGCGTTTTTTCGCCGGAAGGCATAAAGGGGTGGTGGTGGTGATATTTTTAGGGTTTTCTGTTTCTTGGTTTTGTTGTTGGATGAGCCTGTACCTTTTGAGAGGAGGTAAACCATTGAATTTGCTCACCATTTTCGGAGAAAGAAAAAAAATGGTGGAAATTTTTGGTTAGTGAGATGAACAGAGTGAAATGAAATCAGGAATTTTTAGGAGGTTTTACAGAAGAAAAATTGGAGGTGGCGGGAAGATGGAAAATTTGGTGGTGGCGGCGGCGGTGTAAGGTTTTCATGAATTACTGAAAATGTTTAAAAAAAAATATTTGAATTTTAGTCCGCGAAAAAAAAGTGTGAAGCGGGAGTGGGCCAGAAATACTAATTTGAATTTCTTTACAAATTAAGGAGACTGCATTTTTTTTAAATTCTAGTTTAAGTTTCCCGCTCTTTTTTTAACCAAACAAGAGAAAAAAAGAGATTAAATACAATTTGCATTTACCATTTAATGCAATAAACATATCACTCTCACCTCTTCATTAATGAATTTAATAATCCGTAATTAGGGGTGCAAATTGGAACGAAATTTTTAATTTCTGCCTGTTCCAATTCAAAAAGTTCAGATTTTCATTTCGGCATTCCAAAATTCTGATTTCCAAATCTATCCAATTTTTTTGACGTGCAATTGGAATTATATATAAAAAAGTGGAATTTTCGATTTTCGATCCAATTTAATTTTGATTGTTTTCCGAAAAATATACCTAGAAATAATATATAGTATATTATCACTTATTTTTTAATTTTGTTTTGCTTTTTGAGACAATAATTTGATTTAAGTTTTATTTTAGGATTTTGACATATTTAATTATTAGAAGTTTTATTGAATATTATGATGTGGTTTATTTTTTTAGTTTTACTTTTTATCGCGTCAATGTTCTTGTTTTTTGAAAATGATGAAATTTTCAAAAAGAAATCCGTTAATTTTTAAAATTTTATAACTTACGTGATTTCCGATTTTTTTTTTTCGAAATTTCCAGGCCTTTTGGAATTGGAAAATATGAATTTTTAAATTTCGAAAATATTGGAATTGGACTAGATTTTGTATTTTCATAAATTTTTGGAAATTTTTCGAAAAGACTAATTCCGATACGATCCATCCGACTTTCACCTCTAACCGTAATGCTCGACATTTTTTCTTCTCATGATGGCCTCCCAACCATTATGTATAGGATGAATATGTAATAATATTTTTTCAACAAATCGTTTAAAAATCTCAATTTTATTATTTACAAAAAATATTTTGAATTTTAGCTTCAATTTTTTTTGTCCCTTCAGTGTTCGTCTATGTATCACGAACACAAAAACAGCAATACCGAGAAACGTGCATGTCTCGAAAATGGGGATACAGAAGCTTGGGGAAAACGTTTAAATATTAATAATATAGGAGTACATTTATAAATGTGTTATATAAACATATATAAGTTTTTATTTATATATAAATTATTATTAATTTTTCATATCAACATATTCAAAATATTTTTACTATCACATTGAATCGTGTAAATAATTAGGAAAACAACAAAAATATTTAAAAAAATTGCTAATCAAACATGTCTCTAACTTTTTAGAAATTATAAAATAACCCACAAGATGTTCGGCTGGTGTCCTGAAGTCGGACAAAAAACGTGTCCGAAACGCAGAAACATTAAGAAGTTGAAGTTTCCGTGCTACATAGTTATTAGTTAATAAAAAGTGTAGTAATTACTAAGATTTTGATTCTGATTTATGATTTATCTCTTTATTTGAATTACTATATGACCCTAATAAACACAAAATCCCAATTTCAGAATTGGGATTTCTAACAAGGTCAACAGTATGTTTACAATACCATCTTTTTTGCAAAGTAGGGTTGGCCAATCCCCCGGCATTACCAACTCGATTGATCGGAAAACGGTAACAATCCCACTTCTTTAATCCGAAAATCGTATTGAGAAAAAAATTGGTTACAAATTAAAAAATAAAAAATAAAAAATAAATTCGTAACAAAATGCGGGAATTGAAAATTTCCAATTTCACCCCTAGTTATAACTTGCCTTACTGACATTTTATCTTGAACCTCACTAAAACAACATTTTCAACTAACCGATATCAAATTACCAAAAATCCTTATTTCATTCAGTTTCACTTCAAATAACATTGGTCTCGAGACGAAAAAACAATGAGACCGTTACGTTTTTCCTTCGGCTGAATAATTATATATTAAAAAAAACTACTATATCCGACTTGTGTGTGTTCTCACCGAAAATTCAATAAAAAAAACTCATTATATAATTTTATGTAATTCTGTAAATACAAACACTGAAACTGTGAAGGAAGTAAAATTACTCTTATCTAGATCCTTGATTTCGTTGCTGATCATAAGAACCCCAAGCACCAGGCCCAGGTCCGTACTGTGGATAACCTTCTGCGCCAGCTGGCGCCTGAAAACCGGACAACCAAGCCACATTATTACTTATATAATTTAATAAAATATATATACATTTTTTGATGTAAAAACAAAAATCATTAAAAAAAACATACCGGGTAATGCATTGCATTTGGGGGCATCATGCCGTAACCGACAGAATACGGATATCCAGGATGCCCCATCTCGGGGTTCCCATAATTAGCGTTATAATTCACACCTGCAGGGGTATAAAGGTCAAATTAATCAACTGACAGAATACATATCTTAATTCTTGTAAGCTACATTAGTTGTACAGCTCCTCAATTTGCGTAGTGAGCAAACATTCTGAAGGCAAAGTCAGTTGTTTTTACACATTTGCAATTCAAATAAATTATGCATCATCATTCAAAACTTCGGAAAATAATTACCGTTGTTTCGTACTTGACTAATTTATCTGTGATTTATAATTGACAACATTATTTATATATTTGGAATATTTCAGTGTCGTACTACTGTTAGATTCTATTGACTAAATGGTAGAGGCTGAAACCCGTTTGGTTAACAAAATTCGTACTTACTGAAACCCGCTACAAAAGTTAAAGCCAACAATTAAATGCTACTGTTTCAATAAATTGGTCCCCCCCCCCCCCCCCCCCAGATTAATTTTGTAAGAGATGATTAAACAAGGAAAATACTATTTTATCCCTAGACTTAAATATTAATTTTGTCAAATGAGAGATTTTATAGACAAATCACATAATAATACCAGAATTTAACACAGATTTAATAAAAAAATCTAATCTACGGAACCAAACAACTTACTAACTAAATAATTAATTAGTCAGTACCAAATTAATCAAATCTCATTTAATCCGAAATACGTAACCGAACGAGCCCTAAGACAACTATTACCTGGATTCCCAATTGGCGGAGCAACATGAGCTCTCTTTTCGACATTAGCCAATTCGGCTCGAACTTTTTCCATCTCTCTAGCCATCGTCACTAGTTTATTCTCCATCACCTTACCATGGTCAAAGCTTTCCGCAAATCCTTTCTTCTCATGCTCAATAGCAGCCCTTTAAAAAAAACAGTAAATTCAATACTATGCTTTTTCTCGTAGCTCAACGAAACGCAAAAAAAAAAAAAAAACAAAAAAAAAAAAAGGAAAGAAAAACGAACCCCATTACCTAGCTCGCTCCAACTCACGTCTCAAACCTTCGATCTCCGCCTTAACCGCCGGAATCTGCTGCAAATCCGAGGTAACCCTACCCAAATCACGAGTCATCATTTGAACCTGCGTGCTAAGGTCTTGCTTAACGGCACTCAACTCCTTTAAATCCTTGTGCACCTGCATAAGCTCGGACTTCATAGCAGGAGCAGCGTGGACTTCTTTCTCCTTCTTAACCGATTTCTCGAAAAGTTCCCTCATCTGCGAGTCGTTCTCCGCGTGGAGCGTGCGCGCGTACTTGTCCGCCCGTTGAATCTCGTACTGTGAAACCTCCAATTCTTCCCCTGCCCCGCCACGTGTGTTGCGGCCAATCTCTGATTATCGACCAATAGGGCTTGGATATCGTCATGTTGAACCGCCAAACGCTCCTCCATTATTGCAGGGGTGAGGAGGGAGCTGTTGTCTTTGGCCGGACAAACTGTAATGCGCTTCTCGCATTTCTTCGTTTAACGTTGGATGCTGAACGTTGCCGCCCCTAAGGGCTCTGCCGAAGGGGGGTTGTTCGTGGGGGTGGGGGTGGGGGTGGAGCGGGGGTGGCCCACCATGTGGCCCGCCTTTGGCGGGGATTGGAGGGCCTCGATTTCTTGATGACATTGTCTTTTTTGTTGGATATTTGGTTTCTATTGATCCTTTCGGTAACGAAAAAACTCTGTAATATAAAATAGAGAGAGAGGTAGATGTAATGAACAAATAAGTCTTCCCAAACAACAATTCTCAAATAAATTTGAAGTCTTTAGGGGTTAATGCAGATTAGTACACACACACACACACACACACACACAAGCGACTGATTATTCATCTGATTGTCAGATTAGTTGATTAAAACGACAGGCAAACAGAACCCAACATCATCCGAGAGTATCAAATCATGTCGGATAGCCGGAAAGAGAAAGAACACACTACAATTTTCCGGCATTTGAACGGAAAATAAAAGGAGACGGCGAGAGGAAAACGTTCGAATTACTTACAAATTTTCAGCAGGTCGATGAATTTAGAGATGGGACGAAATTTCCCCCTTTTCTTTGCGCGAATCAGATAATCCAAATTTAGAAACCCTAATTTTGGAATCAAGGTTGTACTGCGTATAAATTAGAGATGGAACAAGTGGGTTGTTCGTGTGTTCGAAAAAATGCTATTGAAATTTCAGAAATTAAAAAATAGAAATGTTCTAGAAATGGAATTTTTAGATTATAAAATACATAATAATGTTGATTATAAATATAATTTTTAGAAAAATAAATCAAAATTTTATAATTATTTTCGAAAAATTAGAATCGGATTGAAAATTGAAATCTCAAATTTATTCAAATTCTGATGCAACTTTTTTTTTTTTTTTTTAAATCCGATTTGTAATAAAAAAAATGTTCCAAATTCATAAAATATTCATATTTAAATCGACAGAAATCGAAAATTTACAGAAATTGAGTTAGAGTTTGAAGGCAGATTTGTAATTTCTTGTATAATCTTGTATCTCTGTAATCGTCTGGTGTTCATTCCGGATTTTTTTTCTCTCTCTTTGATGGATGTAGATCACTCTAATCGAACCAAGTTAAAATGTTATTGTTCAATTGCTTGATTCAAATTTTTAATTTGCCTAGTCGAAAAGATGAGGTATTCATACTAATTTGCAGACTATGTAGCACGGACACGGAAATGCCGACACTACGAAACGAGGAAAACGGACACATGGAACCCTACATTCCAAAAAAATTGATACGGAAACGTGGGGAAACGTGTAAATACTAGCAGAGTTGAAAAGTAATTATTTAGATATATAAAAATAAAAATAAAAAATAAAAGTTACAAATTTGAATCAAGCCTAAGGATATTTACTAATATTTCCAGTCCACATGATCACCCAAATATACAACTTGCAACCACACTTATAATTGTCTCCATATGTGCATATAGCTAAAATCAATTCAAACAATTTACTAACACCTCTCGATTATTACAAGATAATCGAACCCACAAATATAAATCGGAAAAATACTCGAACAAAAATGGGGACGAAAACGAAATGCTTCGATCATGTCAACCCAAAACATTGACTTGATAAAACTTGATAGCCACGGTATATATATATATATATATATATATGTATATGTATATATATATATATATATATATATATATATATATATATATATATATATATATATATATATATATATATATATATATATATTCGGAGAATCTGAACGAGAGGGAATCTACGTGCTCGTGATTTTCAATATCTTCATGCCCTCGTCACCTCAAAATTGTACACACTAAATTTATTACCTTTTTTTTCATGCATCGGTCGACGAGTAAGATACAATTAAGGGTTCGGTTGAGTCTTCTCTTGACGGTTTCTTGAAGTACGAGAACAACAATAATTGCACTACTCCTAAAATTGTTCCGATTCCATTGGGAGCCTGAAAAAAAAAAGTAGTACAAGAAACGAACAATGAATTCTTTGGGCAAGATCATAACACAAAGCGGTGCGAAATAAAATATTACTCGATGGGAAGAAAAGTTACATATATAAACGGATCGAAATTGAAGATTCCGTATAAAAGGAAAGACGTGCTCATCAAGAATGTGCAGAGGGAAAGATGAAATGGCATGAATTCAACACTTCTCGTTTGGATCACCAAATTCTGCGGAAAAAAAAAACCCGCAGTAATTATTAGTTTACGAAGAACTCTTTTAAATTTTTAATACACAAAGCAACACAAGAGAATATATCTTAAAGTTTATTGCATTTAGTACCCCCTATGTTATATCAAATTGCGAAAAGACCCCCCAAGTTATTAATAATAGAAAAAAATCCCTTATAATGCATTTTTTTAGCACACGACCCACTAAACATCGAGTTTTTAAGGGAACTTTGCTAAAACAAATGAATCATAGGGGGTTTTTTTGCTAATAAAATGACAAGGGGAGTTTACTAGCAATTAGAGAAAACACAAGGATGATGAATGCAATAAACCCATATACTTTATTTTAAGAAGCTTAAAACGGCAACACGTACGATTACGAACAATGGGGAAGCGAACATGGATATGAGTGTCGCACAACTTAGGAACCCAATGGTCAAATGCCGGATTTCAAAGTCAACTATGAGCAAGCTTCCGACGATAATAGCTGCAAATAGGACGAAAACCGACAAGAGCAATCCTATCATCCTCAACTGCGAGGAAAATCCCATCACATATCACCGAAAAGGTCAACAACATAACTAACTTTATCATATAATCGAAAATCACGGCAACTAAAGAAAAAAAAAAAAAAAGAGGATTAGGGAACCTTTTTAGTTTTTTCGGCATATTTAATGAAGATGGTGATGTACACTAACTGAAATATTGCACCGATCGAATTGACCGTTGTGACGAGTAAGTTGTTGGAAGATATCACTGGCAAACCGTACCAAGCGGTGATCAAGCAATTCAAGAGAGTGTATATATATGGCAAGCCCGAAAACTGTTCCGTAGACTCGTTTCTGATAATTCTCTGGAACGTCGCTCTGAAAATTAGTCGAAAAAAAAGAAAGACAAAAAAAAAAATTAAAGTGGTGGATGATGATTTAGCTTCTTTATCGTTATAGTATCGAGTTAAAAAAAAAAAAAAAAAAAAAAAAAAGGGGGTTCGGGTAGAAGTTTTTAGGAGCGAAAAAACTCACACGGGAGATAGAAATAATCCGAAAGCAAAGACATTTCCTACAATGACAGGAAGAAAAAAATCACGAGACTGCGTTTTTGTTACATGTAAGGAAGTACATTTACATAGCATCATCAACAAAATTAAGATAGGCACTAATCATAGAAATGAAGCATTAACCCATCTTTATAACTTTGTCATCTCGAAAGGGAAGACTAAAGGCAGCATAAGGCCAGGGGGGGCATGGCCCCCCCACTCCTCCTCTAAAACTTACATGGGGATTCGTGATTTTTCGAGTAGTGTGGTATTATCGGCACGTAAATAACTTTCAATGTGTATACATTCGGTCCCCCGACTGATCAGAGGGGTTCGATTTCAAAAAAACCGGCAAATGTTTTCCATCGAAATCTTCAAGAAAATACCAAACTAATAAAGAAGTAGTGCAATCTGATAGCATAATCATAACTCAATCAAACTAATAATAAACCAAAACCCAATTAGAAATGCTATCAACCACCATAAAAAAGCAACAGAAATATCAAGAAAAAGACAACAATTAATTTAACCTTAAATAAAAACAAAATAAATAAAACTTGAGAAAAATTCAAAGTACCCGCAATTCCAGCTACATCTTTGCAAGTGGCCAGCGTTTGAAGTGAACCCAGATAAACCATCATAATAACAAAAAGCCCCAATTTATCGTACACCAATCAGATAATATTTGCCCTAAAAATCGAATCTTTGAACCCTAAATTCTTGTGTTTCTTTGCAAATTGTTTCAAGCCCAAAGGAGTAAATAGACCAGCATTCTTGAACACGGCCCCCTCCTGTATTTACAACCTTGATTTCTAACCAGGGTTTTTTTTTTTTTTCTTCATAAATGTGTGGATGAAATCGAGTGGTGCAAAATTAGGGCACGAGTTTTAATTATTTTAATTTCTTCCGCCCAAATGAAATGATTCATGATGCCCCAGTTGTCGTTCCTTCACCGTCGCTTTCATGATGAATCAACAACAGTGGGCTGAACGCGAGTAAATTACACTTTCCCCCCTTGTATTTTGATTGGATATCACTTTACCCCTTGTAATCTCAATTGTATCGATTTGCCACCTTGTACTTTGGTTCGATATCACTTTACCCACTTCTACTCTCAATTCATCGATTTGCCCCCTTGTACTTCGGTTCGATATCACTTTACCCCCTTCTACTCTCAATTTGCATCGATTTGCCCCATGTACTTGAAAACTTGTCTCAATATGGCCCTCGCCGTTAGTTTTCAGACATTTAACATTAACACCGTTTGATTTAAGTCTGAAAATTACTAATATGTCACCCCTCCAGTTAAATATTTTTTAATAAAAAACAATTAAAAAAATATTGTGGCTGGCGTAATAATATTACTGTCTATTATTGTAATAGTGGTGGTTTTTTTGTAATTTTCAAACTTAGATCAAACGGTGTTAAGATCAAATGTCTGAAAACTAACGACGAATGCCACAATTGAAATAATTTTTCAAGTACAGAGGGCAAATTGATGCAATTGAGAGTAGAAGGGGGTAAAGTGATATCAAGCCAAAAAAGTACAAGGGGGCAAATCGATGAATTGAGAGTAGAAGGGGGTAAAGTGATATCGAACCAAAGTACAAGGTGGCAAATCGATACAATTGAGATTACAAGGGGGTAAAGTGATATACAACCAAAGTAAAAGGGGAAAAAGTGAAATTTACCCTTTTTTTATTATCTGTTTTTGAAAGAAAATTTTAGTAGATAACAACTTGGGAAAATACAGTTTTTGCCCCTCAATTTTGCATCAATTGCACGTTTGGTCCTCCATGTTCATAAGATATACATTTGGTCCCATGTTCATAAGATATATATTTGGTCCATCGTGTTTCAAAAATTCAACATTTTTAGTCATTTCCGTTAAAGCTAACATAATCAAGCGGTGTGCTTATCACTACCTTAACTGACGGGCTGATGGTAATTTGACAGACATGACCAAAAATATTAAGATATTAAAACGTGAGGGATTAAATGTGTTTTTTTTTAACATGGGAAACAAAATGTGAAATTTGTGCAAACTTGAGGGGTGATAAAATGTAATTTACGGACTTCTTCATTTTCTTATGAAAATTGGTGGGGCCCCATGATCTGGAAATTTCTAATTTAAAATATTTTCCTTTTGATTTTCAAAATATTTGGTTTCTAAAATATAAGTATTTTTCAATTGAATAAATTTATATAATTTTTATTATTTTGATTTAATTTGCAAACATTATTCCAATTTTATTAAAAAACACAAGTACATTATTATGTATTTAACTCACAAAAAAAAATTATTAGCTATTTTAGGTTTCTTTTAATTATTTGGAATTATATATTCTCAAAAGACATATTAAAATATTTTCAAAAGTTTATGAAAAAATTATAAAGGTCGTGTGTACATAATGAATTAATGATGTACTACTAAGAAAATGCACATGTATTGAACAACTCGCACGTGAGTAAATGAACTTGCTAGAGACACGCGCATTACTCAACGCGTAATCCGATCCACACGTTGTTGGGCATTTGTTAGAGTCACGTGTTGAGTCGACCAGATGGAGTCCCACCAATTCCATCTATTGAGGGCCTACGAAACCGACCCATGCATATACGTATCAATCATGTCTCGAACAGTGAGGATCGTTCGAAACCGAAGGTAGATGCCTTTGTTGTTGTGTTAAATACAATTTATCACATATTATCTCTTCGTATGTTTTTCGTCGCGTCAAAGGCTGCTAAGGTATCACCGTGGTATTGAAAATGTGCGCAGCGATGAAGCCAAGATTTCGTCTCCGGAGGAGCCGAATATGCATTAAAAGAATTCAAATACAAAATAAGGTAAATAAATAAAATAGAACAATGATTGTTCAAAAAGTGGAGAGTTTATTTTGTTACAGGATGAGCTTATTTTTCTGCGGTTCGGGGGCAGGCCCCTGAAAAATGAAATTGGTTTTTTTTCTTCTTTGTTGACAAAACTAAACAATAGGGGAAAAAATAACTTATAATATTTTTTCATTAATTTGGATTTTGGGTAGATTAAATAAGAAAAGTTGAGTGGACTTAATAAATATATAAGTGTAATATAGTGATTTTTTTTTTCAATTGAGGATGAACTAGAGTCCATAATTTTCGAAGGGTGGACTCGCCCTTAGTTATAAGTCACAATCCGTAACTTCCTTATCCTACTTGTTAGAGTCATTTATTATTTTATTTATTTTCTTCAATTAAAATTTATAATTTTATTTTTTCAGCTAAAACTAAATTGTTAAAAACTATAGGAGAACAATACAAAGACAATAAATTATATATGCATATATAGTAGTAAAAATAAATTAAAGAGAGGCCATGGCCTCTCCTGGCGCTACACTGGTTTGCCCACTGAATGTGCGTAGCGACACTTCAAATAGGATGTGCCATGGTCGTCCAATGCTTAGGCGGGAGAAGGTGCCTCCTTCGGCCAGCAAAATATGATGGTTTTTAGTGATTTACCTCCAAAATATCCAATCGTTTAGAAACTTTTTGTTGATTAAAAAATATCCGATGCTTCTCAATGCGAAGGTTGCTTAAATTTTACCTTCGATCAACTACGATCAAAGAAAACTTAAATGAATTATGTTTTTTTCTCCAACATTGAACAATACAACAAGGATATTTAAATCTTAAAAGTGTGGTCAAATTAAAATATGTCACAAGCTAAGTGGGTGAAGGGCATGGGCTAGTTTTTAGTTTTTACCCCAACTTTGAATAATTCTTACCATCATTTTTTACATTAAGTTCGTCACATATAATTAGTCGAGTATTAGTTACATCTCGATCTCATGCAACTTAGGAGTTATATTGCACGGAAATAAAGTTCGACCAATATAGTTTGAGTTGATAGTTGATAAAAATCTAAACCATTGCAAGGCCCAGCCACCTCCTAATGTAAGGTTAAATTATGAAAAAATCCTTCATATTTGGGTAATTATAATTATTTCCCTCGACTATGAATCTTCTTACACCTCCACCATTGCGGTGTCAAATTTAGTGTAATCTTCTATATTTAGAGCTTGTTAACTCCTTTGTTCACATTCATCCAAACCGATATATGTATACATATTAAATTCCAATTATCCAATCCATCTTTGATTTCCATTTTTTTTAATCCAAAGTTGACACTTCCGTTGTCCCATTTTTTTTTTTCACTATAAAAATATATATTAAAAAATCTCTTTGATTTAAAAATTAAAGAATGTTACGAGGCATTATAAATTTTATACGTTGAAAGACAGCGTATGTATTTTATCGTTCGACGGCGAGAAGGACAACGGATCGAAAAGACCACTACGGCAAGAAAATATTGGAGGATCTGAGAAGGTGTAATGCGATTTTCTCCCGTTCGTTTCTTTTTCTTTTGAAAGTTAGTAGAATGTGATCAGAAAAAATGTGGAGTGCAAATAGCGATCCTATTAAATAAACAAGTTTTATTTTTTCAATAATTGTGTGTTTGCATGACCAATAAATAATTTAATTACCCACTTATTGCAAATATGCGGCGGCATGGGCCAAATAAAACTAAATTCAATTGAAAATTAAGAAATTCTACCTAACTACTCCTTCCATCCCAATTTAAATGTCGTTTTGCGTTGTTTTGCACATATTAAGAAACTCAATAAATGTGCATAGATTATAGTAAAGCAACATATAAAATTACTAAAATATCCTTGATATTTATAGATTCTCAACTAATTAATTAGGACTGATTAAGGGTAAAATTGAAAATAATGTAATTAATGCTTCATTGAAAATATAAAATGATAAATAATTTGGGACAAAAAAAACTCTTTAAAAAGACATTTAATATAGAATAGAGGGAACTATTTTAATTATTCACCTACCACCCAATGTGAATGTGGATGGAATTAGAAGTGTGTTTGGTGGCCAATTAAATTGTCCACTTACCTTAGTACCAAAAAAAGAATAATAATAATAACTTTAATTCCATTTAAAGAAAATGAGTGGCACTAAACTTAGAAACTTGGACCAACCCTGCCTCGGCTCAAACATGATACAACCTCGTAGTGTATTTTGTCGTCTTTCGTTACCCAAACCCCACAAGTATTATTGATTAGTAATCGAAAAATTACAGTTTTTGTCCCTCGCGTTATTATCGATTTTACATTTGGTTCATCTTTTTCGTAAGAAACACATTTGGTCCCTTACGTTTCAAAAATTCAATATTTTTAGCGTTTTCCGTCATTTTTTTGTTAAAACTAACGGAATCAAGCGTGCGTGTGCACATCGATGACTTAACTGACAGACTAACTGTAAATTGACAGGAATGACCAAAAGCATAAATTATTGAAACATGAGGGACCAAATGTGTTTTCTGTGAAAATATAGGACCAAATGTGAAATCGGTGTAAATTTGAGGGTTTCTTTGATTTTTTGGGACAAATTAATGAGAATAGGCCATTTCAATTTATATTGAGGCCTTGTAAATTGAAATAAAAATATAATAGATTTACGGGATCATCCGATTTTTTTTTTAAGGATGCTAAAAATTGTTGTTGTAAATTAAATGGCTTTTAGTGCAGATGTAGGAGTGAAAGACGGATGGATCAGATTGAAATTAGCCTTTTCTGAATCATTTTAATTCCAATTTCAAAATCTTTGGAATTTAAAAATTTATTTCAATTTCAAAAGACTAGGAAATTTTGGAATTTCCGAAATCACATAAGATATAAAATTTCAAAACATAGCAAAAATGTTCAGAAAATTTCATAAAGTTTTAAAAAAATAAGAACATCCGTGTCGATAAAAGTAAAACTAATAACTACTAAATTCCATATATATATATATATATATATATTGATGATGCTAATTACTTAGATCACCTGGGGTGGTGTAGAAAATGAACTGGGAGAGCAAAGCAGATCAGTAGCTTGACAACTTGATGATCCTGAGGTACCTGCGATCATAGAACACATGAACTAAGCCGGGGGTTGATCCGGCGGAAACCCCTCCGACGCTCAAGTCAGACGTGCTGATCATAGAAATAGTCCAGAGAATACAATTAGTAGTATTGCTCAGATAATAGGACGTACCTTAATAAAATGAGGAAAACCTCTATTTATATGTCGTTTATTGGGTTGGGTTTGCTTTGTTGGGCCCAAGCCTTACTTGAAGGTGTTTGGGCCTCGGTGATATTAGTCTTCGATATTGGACTCGTAGCCCAGTAGGTAAAGAAATTGTAGGCCCATTGGGTTGGCCCAATTAGGCATATCATTAAGCCCCCCACTCTCGAGTCGATGTGGGGGCCATGTTGTGATGGGTCTCAAATCGTGTCGAGAGTAAAAATTGGAGAAGTCGATCATTGGCGTATGGCCTAATGGTATGCGAAAACGCGTTGGAGCGTGTGTCGGAGGGGTGTGAATGCGCGTTGGCGCATAGCGCGACAAAGTTGCCGCAATATAAATTAATCGAGTCGTCGGTTTTGTCCCGCGACGATGTAGTAGCGATTTATCTCCTCGTGGGAGCTATCTTGTCGCGGGGTAATAGTGTTGATCGAGTTATCTCCTCGTGGGAGTTGTCTCGCGATAATGTAGTAGCACGGATCAAGTAATCTCCTCGTGGGAGTTGTCTCTGGGGTAATCGAGTTGATCGAGTTACGTCTTCGTGGAAGTTGTCTCACGATAATGTAGTAGCACGGAGCTAGTATTCTCCTCGTGGGAGTTGTTATTTTTCGACATTTTCAATGTTTTGACGCGTTGCTTGTATGTGTTTACATATAGCTTTCTGCGTGATGTACTTGAGGAGGGGATCAGGCTCTCAAGATTTTTTTTTATATGGGGGTCGTGCCCCTTGTTAGACCTCGTGGGTCTTAAGTATGTTTGGACCGTGGCCACGTTTTAATGAATGACCCATCGAAAACAAGTAGATAAATTTGAGTAATCAAGCTGGCCAGGCTATATAGATTCTCATAATATCTCTAAGTGCTTCTAGGATTGTAATCGTGCTAACTTGAGCTTGCGATTATATGGTGAATTTCGGGCGAGTAGTCTCCTCATGGGAGTTGTCTTGAGCGAAGTTGTAGGAGCATTGGATGATGCGCGATTTAGGCGCGTGTGGATTGAGGTTGCTCTGAGCGAGTTGTCTCCTCGTGGGAGTTGTTTCGCAGCGAGTCTTATTATCGAGCGAGGTGGTTGCACGTGGGAGTTGCCTTGCAACGGATTTGTAATATCGAGCGAGTTAGCTCCTCGTGGGAGTTGTCCCGCTGCGGGTAGGGATACCGAGCGAGTTATCTCCTCGTGGGAGTTATCTCGCTGTAGGTTGTAGTACCGAGCGAGTTGGCTCCTCGTGGGAGTAATCTCGCTGCGGATCATAGGATGGAGCGAGTGGTCTCCTCGTAGGAGTTATCTCGCTGTGGGTTCGTAGGACCGAGCGAGTTGGCTCCTCGTGGGAGTTTCCTCGCTGTGGATCATAGGATGGAGCGAGTGGTCTCCTCGTAGGAGTTATCTCGCTGTGGGTTCGTAGGACCGAGCGAGTTGGCTCCTCGTGGGAGTTTCCTCGCTGCGGATCGTAGGATGGAGCGAGTGGTCTCCTCATAGGAGTTATCTCGCTGTGGGTTCGTAGGACCGAGCGAGTTGGCTCCTCGTGGGAGTTTCCTCGCTGCGGGTCGTAGGATGGAGCGAGTTGAGGCTTCTGCTATCATGCGCTGGAGCGCATCCTCGGTTATTTGAACCGTTCGAGGAGCAGGCAGTGGCGGATCGGCGAGTGGTGGGTCCCGAGGGGGGATCACCTGAACCTCGCGAGGCGGATCCGCGGCACGTGGAGGAAGTGGCAAGCCAGAGCCTCCACGGACTGGGAGGTTGTTAGCTGTGTCATTGTCTCTTCGAGCAGACGCCTCAGGAGGATCTTGATGGCTACGTGATCTGGTTTGCATCGTTCCCACAGACGGCGCCAAAATGATGATGCTAATTACTTAGATCACCTGGGGTGGTGTAGAAAATGAACTGGGAGAGCAAAGCAGATCAGTAGCTTGACAACTTGATGATCCTGAGGTACCTGCGATCATAGAACACATGAACTAAGCCGGGGGTTGATCCGGCGGAAACCCCTCCGACGCTCAAGTCAGACGTGCTGATCATAGAAATAGTCCAGAGAATACAATTAGTAGTATTGCTCAGATAATAGGACGTACCTTAATAAAATGAGGAAAACCTCTATTTATATGTCGTTTATTGGGTTGAGTTTGCTTTGTTGGGCCCAAGCCTTACTTGAAGGTGTTTGGGCCTCGGTGATATTAGTCTTCGATATTGGACTCGTAGCCCAGTAGGTAAAGAAATTGTAGGCCCATTGGGTTGGCCCAATTAGGCATATCATATATATATATATATATATATATATATATATATATATATATATATATATATATATATATATATATATATAACAATAAATAAACAAAAATAAACCACATCATAATATCCAATAAAGTTTATAACAACAGTTCAATATGTTCAAATCCTAAAACAAAACTTATAATAAATTACTTTTTTAGAAAACAAAAAAAATAATTAAAATAAGTATTATATAATATATCTTATTTATAGGTGTATTTTTCAGGAAAAATGGAATTAATTTCGGAAATTAAATCGAATTAGAAAATATTGAAAAAATTCAAAAATCGGAATAAAAGAAATTGTTCAAAAATCGAACTTTTCGGATCAGAACCAGCTTAAATCCTGCAGCCCTATGCAAATGTGAAGATTTTTTGTTGGAACATTTTTAGGTACTTTATTCAATCATTTTATTAGCTATAATAAAAGAAAAGGGAAATATAAAGCATAAAAGAAGTTCTCCACCTACCCTCGCCCTACCAAATGAAAAGCGAGTGCACACCGCGTGTTACAAGATCATCTTCCAGTCAAAGGGCAATTTCGTCATTTATCATCTCACCCTTCTTCCCACTTCATTGCAAACATGGAGTATCAATCATTTCTTCCGTTATTTAAATGTTTGTTTTAAGGAGTTGTTTCCAAAACTTTTTTTTAAAAGTGGAAGCTAATAATTATAAGTTAAGTTGGTGTTAAGTCATTAAGTGTTTATTTTATAAAAGTTTGTTGAGAAATCGACTTACTTAAAAAAAAATGTCTATGTCTGCTTTTCAAATTATAGCTTAAAACAACTTATTTAAAGAGAAACAAAACAAACGCTAATTTTAAAATCTATTTCTAAAACTTTTGCAAACACCGTTTAAGTACATATTTTGATTTAAGCTAATATTTGGAAGTGTATTGGGGCTTATTTTTATTTTATTTTGTAGAAAAATATTATAGGAAGAGAGTTTGAGAATGAAAGTAACGTTACTTTTTATCTTGAAATGATAAAAGCAGTGCAAAAGTCTAATCAAATCTAAAAATATTGAACAAAAATGTATTTTTATTAATGAAGATATGTTTTACGGTAGCAATCAAATAATGTTTAAAGCTTAAAAAGATTTTGAAATTGTGAAGTTTTTTTTTTCGAAATATTTAACAAACACGAAACAAAAATACTACCAAATATTGCATAAGAACCCTAAAATGTGAAAATACGAAAATTATGACTAAAGAAACCTTAAAAAATGAAATGAAAGAAATATAACTCCACTATTATACTTCTTCTATGTAGTATGGACACGGAAACAATGACTGGGGAAAATAGAAAAACGGACACGGAGAAACGACATATCCCAAAAATAGGGATACATGAGTTTCGCAGAAAACGTATAAATATTAAAATTATATGAGTATATTTATAAATATACTATGAAGTATATAAATTTTTATTTATATATACTCATACAAACATACTCAAAATATATTTGAGTATCAACTATCAATTTACAACTTATCATTAAATGGTGTATATAATTACATAAACAATTTTTTTTTTTTTTTAAATTACCGTTCAACCCTGTTACTAACTTTTTAGAAATTACAAAATAGCCTATAAAGTGTTCCAGATGTGTCCTCGAAAGTGCGACACAAAACACGAAAACGTTAAGAAGTTGAAAAGTTTCCGTGCTGCATCATTTTTAAATCAAAAAATAAAATAAAAAATTGGGAAAATTAACGATTAATTAATTAATTAAGTGATTAAAAGTATAAAACTTGGAGAACCGCGTGTACATGTATAAATATAGATACAGAGACGTTGTTGGATACTCCTTGCTTATCGCCACTCAATCACCTCCCCTTTTGTTTGTCTGAATAAATTTCCCTTTTTCTTTCCGATTTCTCGTTGAAGATTTTTTTTATTTTTTTTTGAATTATTTTCTGATTGCTGGTGGATCCTGATCCGAGTACGCGAAAACACGTGAGTTTTTTTAAAATTTTTTTTTTTAGATCCCATCTGTTTTGCTCTTGATCTGTGTACAAAAGGATTTAATTTTTGTGATCTAGGGTTTGTTGTTCGATTTGTTCGACATTTTGATGGTTTCCGTATCGTTAATTTAGTGTTTTTCATGCTTCGGCAACGCACGCATCTGTGTGTGTGTGTATGTGTGTGTGACTGTTGAATTTACACAATTGCTGAGGAGCTATGGAAATATTTGATATTTTTTTTTAATATTTTTGTTTTTTTACCTATGTGGTTGGATCTGATGATTCGATCTGCGATGAAGATGAATGAATGCGGTTACTGTTCGAGCTGGTTTTAATTGATGTTTTGATTGGGATTTTAATGATTTGTGCAGCAAACTAATCATTCTATAGCTGTGTTTAATACTCTGATTTAGTTCCTTAATGGTGAATCTTTTGTGTTTAATTACATGATTAGGAATTATTGTCTTGCAGTTTACCTTCTACTTTGCTATAGATCCAATGAGAACTATGGATGAATAAACTCGAAAAGGGGAAGTAAAACTACTAATACACGAAATTGATGATTCGCGATATTTGTGAATTTCGTGTGTTTAGCTACAAAAGAAGATCATCAAAACAAGATAAAGTCGAACTTTTTCTTGAATAGTTGCTGGTTTTTAGTTTATTCAATGTCGTGTTAATACGTTTAACAACTTGATGTGGAATTAATGACTTCTATGTCGATTGATTTTGTCGTACATTGTCTGGAATCTATATGACCTTTTTTTTTTTTTTTTTTTTCTTGCATCTGTTTTAACTTTTGACTGTTTTGCCTTTTCATAGGAACTAGAGTACGATGTCGACATTCACGCCCAAGAACATCCTCATTACTGGGGCAGCTGGATTCATTGCTTCCCATGTTGCAAACCGGCTGATTCGAAACTACCCCGAGTACAAGATCGTTGTACTCGACAAACTCGATTACTGCTCCAATCTCAAAAACCTCCTCCCTTCCAAAGCCTCGGCGAACTTCAAGTTCGTCAAGGGTGACATTGGCAGTGCTGACCTAGTCAACTACCTTCTCATCACCGAGAACATCGACACCATCATGCACTTTGCCGCCCAGACCCATGTTGACAATTCTTTCGGTAACAGTTTCGAGTTCACCAAGAACAACATTTACGGGACCCACGTTCTTTTGGAGGCTTGCAAAGTCACTGGCCAGATCAGAAGATTTATCCACGTCAGCACAGACGAGGTCTATGGAGAGACCGAGGAGGATGCTGTTGTGGGAAATCACGAGGCATCTCAGCTTCTGCCCACGAATCCTTACTCAGCCACGAAAGCTGGTGCTGAAATGCTTGTTATGGCTTATGGTAGATCTTATGGGTTGCCTGTTATTACAACCCGAGGAAACAACGTTTACGGTCCTAATCAGTTCCCTGAGAAGTTGATTCCAAAATTCATCCTTTTAGCCATGGCGGGGAAAACTCTTCCGATTCACGGTGATGGTTCGAACGTGCGGAGTTACCTGTACTGTGAGGATGTAGCGGAGGCTTTTGAAGTCGTTCTTCACAAGGGAGAAGTGGGCCATGTTTACAACATTGGAACGAAGAAGGAAAGGAGGGTCATTGATGTTGCCGAAGATATATGCAAACTGTTCAACATGGATCCTGAGAAGAGCATCAAGTTCGTGGAGAATAGGCCGTTTAATGATCAGAGGTACTTCCTCGACGACCAGAAGCTGAAGAACATTGGCTGGTCCGAAAAGACCGCATGGGAAGAGGGTCTGAAAAAGACCATCGAGTGGTACAGAAGCAATCCCGAGTGGTGGGGCGATGTGTCTGGTGCACTGCTCCCCCATCCAAGAATGCTGATGATGCCAGGTGGCATCGAGAGGCATTTCGATGGGGCTGAGAAGTACGAATCTGGTAAATCTGAATTCACCGGAGAGTCTAAACCCAATCCCGAAATCAGCCCATCGCCACAAAAACCAGCACTGAAGTTCTTGATCTACGGTAAAACAGGGTGGATCGGTGGTTTGCTCGGAAAACTGTGCGAGAAACAGGGGATTGCGTATGAATATGGAAAGGGGCGTCTTCAAGATCGCTCGACACTTTTGGCTGACATAAAATCTGTTAAGCCGACACATGTTTTTAATGCTGCTGGAGTAACTGGTCGACCAAATGTTGATTGGTGTGAGAGTCACAAAACCGAAACAATTCGGACCAATGTCGTTGGCACATTGACCTTGGCAGATGTGTGTAGAGAGCAAGGCTTACTCATGATGAACTACGCCACTGGGTGTATATTCGAATACGACGCTGCACATCCGGAAGGTTCCGGTATTGGATTCAAGGAGGAGGACACCCCCAATTTCCACGGATCTTTCTATTCCAAAACCAAAGCCATGGTAATAATATTTCCATTCTTTGTCCAAATTATTCCTTATAAAATTTAACAAGTCCAAATCATTAAATGTTCTATTTTTTTATGTGGACTCGAATCAGGTGGAAGAGCTCTTGAAAGAGTACGACAATGTCTGCACATTGAGGGTTCGTATGCCAATATCTTCGGACCTGAGCAACCCGCGTAATTTCATCACAAAGATCTCGAAGTACAACAAGGTGGTGAATATTCCCAACAGCATGACAGTTTTGGACGAGCTCCTTCCGATTTCGATTGAGATGGCGAAAAGGAATCTTAGGGGAATATACAACTTCACAAACCCTGGAGTTGTGAGCCACAACGAGATCTTGGAGATGTACAAGCAGTACATCGACCCGGATTTCAAGTACAGCAACTTCACTCTCGAAGAGCAAGCAAAGGTCATAGTCGCTGCTAGAAGCAACAACGAAATGGATGCCTCTAAGTTGAAGAAAGAGTTCCCCGAGCTGCTTTCGATTAAAGACTCGTTGATCAAGATCGTATTCGAACCCAACCGTAAAACCCCTGCTGCATAAGCGTTTCTTGATTCGGGTCTACGTGTGCTTTTTTAATTTTTAATATTTTTTTTTAATGTTTTTCTTTTTTTTTAGAGAATATGCTATGTTGAGGAAGGTGGTTTTGCAGGATATGCCCATTTACTTTGAAATTGTATTATTGTACTGCACTAAAAAGAACATCTCTGCATGTGGTTTGTGACATGTTTGTTCTTAGATGTAATAAATTCTTGTATTTGTTTAGTTAATTTGTATTCAATTTAAGGATTATTATTTCTTCAGGATTTATTACTTTTGTTCAGTAATTAATGAACCTAAAGAGTCTTGTTAATGTAAATTTCGAAAGATTAAGACGATTAATCTTTCCTATATAAGCATGTATATATATATATATAGATATATATATATGTTTTCAGAACTCGAAAGTGCTATAGTTACAGTACTTTTTTATAACTTAACGAAAACGATTACACTAACACTCATATATACGATAAAAGCTGGTTAGAGAAAGCTGCTTCGCCCAACTCCTTGAGAAACGCAACTACATCCTCCGATGTGTTGAAAAGGTACCGCGCGGTCGTACGAGTTCTTCCGACCGAACAAGAGAAGTAGTTCTCTTTCTTTAGATCGAGCACATTCCAAGCACCGTTTTCCGACGACGCACCTCTTTTGCCGCTGTTTCCGTAGGCGGCACCACCGCCGCCACCGCCGGTGGTAGTGGTGGATTTCTTGTCGGAGTTTGGTCCGAGGTGGGGAGGGAGGCTCTTACTCTGAGTCTTGGAGCTGCTGCTGCCGCCACTGCTGCTGCTGCTGCTTTTTCCCCCGTGGGGGAGCTTTGGAGATAGCCTTTTCTCTACGGAAGACCTTGGTTCGATCGGCTTAATTCTTGGTAGGCGGATGGAATCGGAGGGAAGTTCCGGTTCGAAAAATGTGTATACATCCTCATCCTAGAAAAAAGGGTAAACAACACACAGATTAAGAAACCTAATAAATATCCTCGTTTTATGGAAAAACCACAAAATGCCCTTCACAAACCTATGAAATGACTTGTAATATCTAAAACTCAACAAACTTATCTCCATTGATAGGACTTTTCAACCGAAGGGCAAACTTGGTAATAAAAATAATTTTGCCTTGAAATTCTAAAGTGAAATGGCGGGAAAAAATACGGTCAAAACTGACACTTATTTTGAAGCAGATGGAGTATATTGGAGTTGATGGCTTTTTAGTGCCACTGGAAAATGAAAATTCGAGTTTAAAATTACCTCATTTTGGCGGAGCCAGATTTTTTTTTTGTTTTTTTTTTTTTTTTTGTCGTTTCGGGGGGCCAACAATATTAAGATACTCGAAAAATAATAAGTATGAGTCGAGTATTTAATTATCATATACTTATAGAAAGAGGATGATGATTACCCTTCCCAAGAAATGACCCATGCACAAGACATAATCGATTGGTGTAGAGATGGATTTGCTATGAACAATCTCTCCCAATATACGGTCAATAGCCGATCCCTGAAATGAAAAATAAAAAATAAAATAAAAAATGAAAATCATTAATAAAATATTAGAAGATATGGGTATACTATGAAATGCTAAAAAAAATATTGAATTATTTAAAAGAGATGTGTATGTATGTACCTTTGTTACACCGACCGATCGAACCTCAACCGATCGGCTTCCTTGGACAACATCAACCGACGCGTTAGAAATCGGACCCGTCCATAGATGCTGTAACATATCTCTAGCTTGCAATCTTCCAAATTCGACATCTTAAATTATTTATTAAAAAAATAAAACGATTAGGAACGAGAAAAAAATAGAAAAAATATTATTGTACGAATCTTGATTTAGTAGGGATACTAATTTTACCTGCGTATTTGTAGTTCCATACAAGTGAAGTTTCGCGACGTTCAAAATGCGATCTCGGAGTTCTTTCAGTGAAATACTCAAATACTTGCTGAAAATAGTAATTTTTACGTTTTTTTTTAACGAATTATATATAGTAATTATTGAAATTATATTATATGACTAGTAAAATTTTGTTGTACCTTTATGCTATCGACCCAATCCATATTCAAGTGTTCGGGCATAGTTGTCATCCATTCTCCTTTCGTCGAGCGTAGAAACATCCCGTTTTCAGCTGCTAACCACATGTCAAACTCTCCGAAATTCTGCAAATGCAATTATTTAGAATATTATAAAAATAATAAATAAAAAATAAAAAATAAAAAATAATATATTATATTTTAATTACTTCATCAAGGATGGCTCGATCGCTTCCACTAAGGACCACAACTGTCGTATTCGGGTCACTACAAAGCATTGTTAGCGGCACTTTCAAATCGGGATGCAATTTAAGTTCCATTTCTTTTATCTGATCTCCCCTTCTTCCCGGAGTGTCGATCGGTTCCGTTAGTGTAGCACTAAAACCCTGTACAGTAATAAATAAACGAAAATAGGTTATAAATATTTACGATTTTGGAACAATTTTTTTCATTCCGGGTTTCCAATTTTTTCGATTATTTTTTTTTGCGACGGAATTGGAATACATATTAAATTCCGATTTCTGATGTGGTTTTAATTTCCAAAAATATCTCCGATAATTTCCGATTATCTAATTATGTATTTTGTATTATAGGTTACTAAAAGATTGGAATTTCGGAATCCCGCCGATTACTAAAAAAGAAATCCGATTTTGGAACAATTTATTTTAATTTCCATTTCTGATTTTTCCGAAAGTGTTAATTCTGATCCGATCAGAAACTACACAGGATTAACATTTTAGTCGTCTCGTGGAACTAAATAAATGGAATAAAA
>NW_012194357.1:772237-786002 GCF_000504015.1 Erythranthe guttata
TATATATATATATATATATATATATATATATATATATATATATATATATATATATATATATATATATATATATACATACATACCGCTGCCACACGAGTAAGTCTTTCTTGATCCTCTACACCATCGGGTGTACCTTCGAGCCCGAGTATACGTGTACATGCACTAACGAAATGTCGGGCGTAATCGTATGTGTGGAAACTGGAATTAAATTAAATCCAATTAATGAACGAGTAAGCGAGTGAAAACATGAGATTGAGACGACATACGTACAGTAATCATAATTAACAACAAAAGTACATTTTTTCCCTCATATATTAACTTTCTAAATTTGCACACTTAAAAAGAAAATATCTTAACAATGCAAAAATGCTAGATATATAATAAGTTATTAGAGTGATTAAAATAAAAAATAAAAATTACCCCACTAAATCGGCAGCTAGAACCGAACGAAGCAATTCCGATCGAGAAGGCAAGGTCCGATGAATTTCCGAAGAAGGAAACGGAGTATGCAAAAACCAGCCGACTTTCATATCACTGTTGTGTTCCTTTAAACATTTCGGAAGGAACATTAAGTGGTAATCGTGACACCACACGACGTCACCTTCTTGATAGTGACTATTTACGACATCAGCAAACATTTGATTGGCTTTCTTATATGCCGTAAACTGAGACTGAAAACTCCTGGTGGTGGCCAGGCGGTCCTCTTGCGGCAGTCCGAGATAGTGGAAGAGCGGCCACAGTATGTTGTTGCAGTAGCCATTGTAGTACTGATGAACTATCTCCTCGTCCAAGAAAACGGGAATGCACCGCTGGAAAATGCGGGCCGAAAAAAGTTAGTGGACTAATCCAAACATTCAATAAGGTCCGATTGTTTAATTAATCATGACTAATATTACCAACCGAACCAAACATAATATAATCACATAACCAATTCGATCAGAATCTTATCAATCCCATCAACATTCCCAAACGAGGCGTTAAAAGAATATAAAATAAAATTACGAAAAAAGCCCGCAATCGTAAATTGTTTCACCTTCTCAGCGAGTGCTCGAGTAAGCGCCCTTTGGCCAATTTCATCCGGCACATTGACACCCGCCCAACCAATCCACCGAGCCTCGAAATCCTTAACACCTGCAAGAATTTACGGAATGATCACACTTTAGAAGCAAATAGCTAATAAAATTCTTGAAACGAAAGGAAAAAAAAAAGTAAAACAAAAGCTGACCGAGAAGAGCGCTAACTAGACCGCCGGCGCTAATCTCGAGAGACCAAGAATCCTCCCCTCGCCTCACCGCAGAGACGGGAAGTCGATTAGCAACAACTAGCAACCTCTGCTTTGTGGGCCTACCATTACTACTATTAATATGCCGTCCGTTGGGTGCTCGATCGGCTCCTACTTCCGAATAATGTTGTTCGGATGCATGATTGTGATCGTTGATCTCGATCGGACGGTTGTTATTGTTTGATGGGGGGATTCTGTTGTTTCTTCTGAGCTCTCTTTCTCTCAAGAGACGGCCTACTCGAGTATTGAGTACTCCCGAGTTTTCGGTGTACTTATTCCCAGGCATTTAGTACAGATGAAGAGAGCAATTGATCTGCATTTTTCAAAATTGCATCAAATGGTGGGTTTTGCTGATAACAAAAAAAGGGGTGGGTTTTCCGTAATTACTGAATCAAAATTAAAATTGAAAAAAAAGAAAAGGGGATGGGTGAGGGGAAAACAAAATTGGGGGTATATCAAATTCAGAAATTTAAGAACCCTAGTTGTATATATATACAAGTTGATTAAAAAAGAAGTATAGTAAGTTCATCTGACTGGAATAATTGACAGAGAAAAATGGAAGAACGGAGTACAGAAACGGAAGAAAATTGAGCAAAATTGAAGAATTCCGAGCGAAAGCAAAGCAATTACAGTAAAAACCCATATCAAATAGCTGATCAGAAGCCCCATTAATTCGAGAAAAAAAAAAGTTGAGAAGATGGGAAAATGCAGGAAAAAGCAAAAATGGTGGGTGGGTCTTACTGAATTCGATCCCGAAAAAAAAATCTCTGGAGAAAAGCTTCCAATTAAGCTGTCAGTAGCACTGGAGAGAGTGAGAAAACACGAGGAGAGAGAGAGAGAGAGAGTGAGGAGAGAGAGAGATATAAAGGGAGAGAGGAAAAGCGGTGGTGGAGGTGGTGGTGGTGGTTGGGAGATTCTCGATTCTGGGTCCGGGGTGGCAGAGAGAGAGCATAGGCAGAGAGAGAGAGAGAAAGAGAGAGAGAAAAAGGAGACAAAAAGTTGAACAAGAATCGCCCCGCGTGTAAGCATAGTATCACAGACTCAGTGTGTGTGTGTGTGTGTGTGTAGAGAGAGAGAGAGAGAGAGAGAGAGAGGTTCACAGCCATGCAGCTCAAACCCAAAACGGAATATACTCTTCCTAATTATCTTATTGGACGACAAATAAAAACCATTACAAAGAGAAAATATGCACCAAGTTATTTTTTGGTTTCTTATTAATGTAAATTACGGTCACTCCCCAGAAGTAAAGTTGAAGTACGAAAAGTTTTCTCATATTTCGGTAATTACAGCCACTCCTTTAATTATAAATTTTTTTACACGTTCATTCTTGCGGTGTCAAATTTAGTGAAATCTTTTAGATTATGTGGAATATTCTCCAGTTTGTTCCCGTTTTACCTCATTCGAACTCCACTCCATATTCTGAAACAAGATGATTGTAAAATGTGTTTCTTCGTTTGTAAATATCAGATTGTGGTGCATCAGAAACTGTATTTTTGCACAAAACGAGTAAAAACTAGAAAAGGAATCTAGAAGATTCTGTTGAATTTGACACCATAAGAGTGCACGTGTAAGAAAGTTCATAGTTAAGATTCTAGACTTTTTAAACAAGAGAATCTAGCCTCCGGCTCTTAATTATACCTTTATTGTTTTAATTCCCAAAATTAAAAAGCCGGAAAAAATTACCGATTATAGACCGATTAGCCTTTGTAATGTTGTTTATAAGATCGGATCTAAAGTGATCGCCAACCGCATCAAGCGTATTTTGAATGATATAATCTCCCCCACTCAATCTGCCTTTGTTCCAAAACGCCTTATCACTGATAATGTTCTAGTCGTTTATGAAGTGAATCATTTCATTAAAACAAACTCTAGTAATAGAAAGAGCTATATGGCTATTAAACTTGATATTAGCAAGGCATACGATCGGATTGAATGGATTTTTTTGAGGAAAGTTCTTACCCGATTTGGTTTTCCTCCCAATTTTTTTGATCTTATTATGCTTTGTGTGTCCTCCGTCTCTTACTTCTTTTTGTTCAATGGTTCACAGTTTGGTTCTTTGCTCCCTTCTCGAGACTTTCGGCAAGGCGATCCCCTTTATTGTTCATTTGTTGTGCAGAGATCTTCAGTACTATGATTCAACAGGCTGTGACTGCTGGACAATTGCACGGTGTTAAAATTGCTCCGACAGCGCCTATTATCTCGAACCTGTGCTTTGCTGATGATACTCTTTTTTTTTGTCGTGCAAGTGATGGGGACTCAATTGCTCTGAAGAAAATTCTTGATCAATATGCCCGTATATCTGGCCAAGAGATTAATTACGAGAAGACTACCATGTGCTTTAGTCCAGCTACACCACTTTCAGTGAAAAACTCTATTTACAATTTACTAGGATTTCAAGTGGTAGATCGCCATGACAAATATTTGGGTATGCCGGCATCCTTAGGTAAATCTCGAAAGGACATCTTTCACTTCTTGAGGGATCGTCTATGGTCTAAAGTTAAGGGTTGGGGGGAAAAGCAGCTGTCGCAAGCGGGAAAAGAGGTAATGATTAAATCTGTGTTACAAGCTATTCCATCATACTTGATGTGTTGCTTCGAGTTACCTGCAGGCCTGGTTGCTGATCTTGAATCTACCATCCGTGGGTTTTGGTGGGGTGGGGGTTCGGGTAGAAAGGTAGCTTGGATTTCTTGGAAGAAAATGTGTACACCAAAATCGGTAGGGGGAATGGGATTTCGGGATTTGCGTAGTTTCAATTATGCTTTGCTTGCTAAGCAGGTGTGGAGATTAATTACTAAACCTGACCTTCTCCTCTCCAAAATTCTTAAGGCCCGATACTTCCCACGGAGCGATATTTTTCGAGCGGCAATCGGTTCTCGACCATCAGCTACATGGAGGAGTATGCTGAAGGCACGCCCGTTCTTGGTGCAAGGACTTCGGAAGCGCATCGGGAATGGTCATGAGACATCTATTTGGGCCGACCCATGGTTGCGAGACGATGGCAATCATAAGGTCTTAACTCGACGGCCAATTATGAGCAGTTACCCGAATCGGGTATCAGATCTCATTGACCCCGATTTATGCACGTGAAATATTGGAATTATTAATTCGCAATTTTGGCAAGTGGACAGAGAACGGATCTTAGCGGTTCCTATTGGAACTCATAATGCACGAGACAGGTGGATTTGGCATTATTCTAAGTCGGGAGAGTTTACGGTCCGAACCTGCTATCATAATATTACTTCACAATTTCATCGGTCAACTAACAGTTGGGGAAGGAATGAAGCATCACATAGCGGGGCAGCGAACCATAAGTGGACCGAGATTTGGAATCTGCCCCTCCCTCCGAAAATTCACAACTTTCTATGGAGAGCTTGCTCGGATATCCTACCTACAAGCGCGGAGCTCCACCGAAGGAAAATGGTCCCTTCTCCGATATGCATGCGATGCGGTGCTGATGTTGAAACTTTTTTGCATGTGCTGCAAGAGTGTAACCAGATGGGGAAGGTTTGGAGTTCGCCGTTCTTCAATCTTCGACCCATGCGGCCACAAAGCTCGATGTGGAACTGGATTAGTCATGCGAGGGCCTTTCTCCAGCGGGACAAGTTCCTCTTGGCACTTATTATTGCGTGGAAGGTCTGGGACGTAAGGAACAAATTAATGCATGGCGAAGAGGCTATGGAAGCGGAATATCTCATCAATCGGGGTCAATCTTTTCTTATCGAGTTCCAAAAGGCGATGGTCTTGATACCGAAAATTCAAACGAGATCCCTCTCAACGGCGTGGAGTCCTCCTCCTGAGGGCTGGATTAAAATCAACGTCGACGCAGCTTTGCCGAAAGGGATGGTCTATTACTCAGTTGCTATGGTCGCACGTGATTGGCGAGGTGGGTGTTGCAGATGGGCGGTTCGTCGATTTCCGGGGCAACCACAGTCGGTCGAATGCGAGGCACATGCAGTTTTTGAGGCAATTTCTTGGGCAAGGACCATTGACTGGATCTCGATAATTATCGAAGGAGATTGCTTGCAGGTTATTACTTCCCTCGAAGAAGGCGAGTCATCATTGTCGTCGTTCGGAGCTTATATCGATGAATGTTTGGCTATAGCAGGTTCCTTTGTATTTTGCGATTTCTTGTTTGTTAAGCGTAGTGGAAACCAATTGGCGCATTTGTTCGCCACGAACATTAGTTTAAGTTGCAGTGATGGAACTCATATTCCTCATAATTTGGCTATTAATGTCTAATGGAATTTTCTTTTTCCTAAAAAAAAAGATGGGTAGTTGTAATTATCCAAACATGATGGATTTTTTTCCCTAATTTAACATTACCCCAGGGGTGGCTGTAGTTTACCCTTTTTATAATTGAGAGGGGGGGAATTTTTATTTTGAAATATGTTATAATTATTTATTTATACATAAAATGTAGTGTATACTTCTAGGCTCTTATCTGGTTGTGGAGATTAGTCATAATTAATTAAATATATATATTTTATTTTAATTTTTGGGGCACCTCGTATTTTCTTGGATCGTTTTGAAAATATTATGTTACGGTGGGCCGATGGATTATCTTTCTATGAACAAACCTTGTCTGATTGCAAAGATAAGATTAGTAACAATAAAATTAAATAACATAATAAAAATCTAATTATTTTATTGAACCCAAAAGGTATGATATTACAATATTTTTGGATCGACTTGAAAAGCTTTAGTTTACCAAATATCAAACAAAGTCGAATTATTTAGTTATTAGTGGCTAGCTAATCTTTCCAATCAAACGAGATCTCATTACATTATTTAATTTTATCGTGGCTAACCATATCTTAGCAACCAAACGAGGTACTAGTATATAAAATTTGACTATACATGCCTATCGATTATGTAGATATTACATCCAGTGAATTAAATACACCCGTTTATCCTGCACCAATACATATAATACCACACACCCATGTGTGTATGTGTATTATCCTTGTACGTGAATATATATAAATTATTGAACTTTATTATAATTATATAAATTATGTACTTTGTGAGTTTAGCTGTTTAGGTGCAGTTACCCTAATTAGTACGGAGTTAGTACAATCTTATCTATAATCTAGATTAATATTTGACCATAGAAATTATTCCAAATTAAAAATAGAAATTTATTGAATGGAGACAAATATAGAAAATACTAATAATATAAAGGAAGAATGTATGGTGAATTATGGTCACCCACCACCGAGTAAGATCAAATTACGAAAACATCATCATATTTGGGTCATTATAATCACCCCTTCAACTATGAATTTTCTCACACGTATATTCTTATGGTGTCAAATTCAATAGAATTTTCTACATTCGGTGGAACGTTCTTTAGTTTATACTCATTTTGTGCAAAAATATAGTTTCTGATGCACCACAATCTAATATTTTTACAAGCCAAGAAACACATTTTATGATAATCTTATTTCAAACGTGAAGTTAGAATGGAATAAAACAAGTACAAACTGGAGAATATTCCAAATAATAATTTAGAAGATTTTACTAAATTTAACACCCCAAGATGGACGTGTAAAAAGATTCATAATTGATGGGTGGTTGTACCAAAACGTAAAAGGGCATTTTCGTAATTTAACCGCACCTCACGAGTAACCGCAGTTTACCCAAGAATGTAAATGGAAAGAATCATCAATGAAATGAAATGAAATGAAAGGGTTATAAAGGAAATTTGGGTCACAAACTATTGATGGGATTCACATGAATATGAACCTAAAAAAAGTTAAAGTTCAATTGTATGTTCGCTTTTCTTTTTCTTTTTTTTATTTTACTATTTTTTTTAATCAAATAATACATACTTAATTATCAAGGATATTATAAACAAATGTTTTCTTCTTTTTTTCCATAAAAAAATGTATAGATAGAATAAAGTGTGTTAGGTATACGTACATTTGTGTTTGGGAATTTACGTTGAGCAAGTAAATAAATAAAATAAGGTGTAATATTTTTCTATTTCTTATACATACATAATTAAAGGGTGAATAAGTTTAGGAAATGGGGAACATGAATTGAATATAAGATAAGATAAGATAGGATTCAAATGGAATTTTTGTTTGTGATTAGAATGAAATTTTTGAATTCAATTGATTTCGATTAGAATTCTTTTGGTTTTAGAACAATATTTTTCATTTGAACTCTTGAAAATTATGGTTTTTAGAATTATTATTGGGAAAAAATTGAAATGCATATCAGATTCCGATTTTGGATTAAATTTCAATTTTCGAAACTCCAATTATTTTCCAAAAAATACACTTGTGTAATTTCAATAAACTGTGTTGGCGCCAGATTTCCCAGGACGAGTCTTGAGGAAATCCGCCAAAATATGATACACTTATTTAATTTGGTTTTGCTTTTTCCTCTCTTTTCCAAGAAATTGGTGATATATTCTCTCATAAAGTTAGGGTATAATGTAATTTTAAGAGCTACAATAATCATACTTTGGTCATACATATATAATGCTTTCTAGTGGGATGAGCTCTCCTATTGTTTTAATGTTAGCTTTTTATTATTCCATTATGTATGTGACAAAAGGTGAATATTTATTTATTATATGCCTTTACCAAAAGCATTTTTTATTCCAATGCATGAATGAAAAAGCTTCAACTTTTAAAAAGAAATTCTACAATTTCCCTCTTATTTTATGTGTCGTTTTTCTATTATTGCATGTAAAAATCATTTTGTCATCTAACCAAAAAAAAAAAAAAAACTAGGTGACCACACCGTACCGGAATTTTGGTAAATCGAAATTTCTGTACTTCAAAATTTTGTACCATTTACCCAACTGAACTATTCGGTACGGTTTTTTTACTGAACTATTCGGTTTGGTATGATATCGTTCGGGACCGGTAAAACCAAAATATATTTTCTTATTTTAGAAAAGGTAAAAATAAAAACTATTTAAACGAAATAATTCTTGAATTTTGACATTCAAAATTCAATAATCGGCCCTATAAACAAAAAGTGATTCTCGGTAGAGGCTAATCTGTAAAATAATGGAATTTTTTTTTATCAATTTAGATGTATTTTATAATTTTGTATAACCTTAAAGGATTTAAAATAAAAGTAACGAATAAATATATATTAAATATTTCGGTACTCGGTACAATATCCGTATACCGTACCAAATACCGGAGTTTAAAAAAATACCAAATACCGAATCAAGGTTTTCAGTTCGATATTTGGCATCTACCAAATTTCGGTTCGGTCGGTATTCTTATTATCGACTGTGCATAACTTGTGCATCTCAGAATTCAGAGATCTCTATTATAATTATTAATAATACAGATGTTATATTACACTGTTTATCTTCTACTTCATATCAAGAAAACTAACAGAAGAAAAATGCCCTTATTGTTTAAAAGCAATAGTCCGTTTAACAAAATAATTCTATGGGCAGATAACATAATTGTTCATCTAACAGATCTACATCAAACCTAAAAATCGAAATAAAAAAAAAACCCGAAAGAGTCAGCACAATCTCCGCTTTTCAGTCTATAAAAACCTTCACAAGAAATCAAGAACGAGTGGATTAGTACAATCTCGGAACTCAATTTTCAACTAACATTAGCAAATGTATTAAATGACGTAAAAGGCATACCGTTACCGTATACTATATCAACTTGTTTCGACGGCAAGTGGCATTGGAGAAGAATAGCTCAGTGCCAAGTTAGTGGCTGAACAAAATAAGAAAGAATGATTTTAAATTTTAATAAGTCAAATCGAAAAAGACAAAATTACGAAAAAAAAAAAAAACTATTCATACCTTCTGGTTCGATTCTCAACCAATCTTGCCCACAGAGTAAAGCTTCTCTAGTATCTGGACTAATCGAACTATGATACTGATCAAGAACTCTACCACTGTTACTAAATGCTACATCCGGTGCAAGGGTAGAAACGGGAATTCCAAGAACATCACGGGCCATCATAGATAAGATTGGATACCTCGGTGTGTGGACTTTCCACCAATTCAATATGCTGAAATCGCAATTACGTGGAAAAACGAGCTCCTCCAAATACTTGTCCAAATCGGACGAAATGTTCTGACTTTGCGAAGTTTCGAACAGAAACTTGTCGAAACCCTTGAGTTTATCTCTCGAACCGCCGCTGCTACTCGATAAGCTGCCGCCAAGTAGATTTGAATCTTGATCGAACGAAGATGGGCTCATGGAGTACTCGTTAAAGAGTTCCCTTAAACCAGCAGAGACTTCTTTGATTCGATCTGAGGCGGCACTGCCGTAAATCTGCTTAAAATAGTACTCGACCAATTTCATTTTGAAACGAGGGTCAAGAATTGTTGCTATAGCTAAAACCAAGCTGCACTTGCTCCAGTATGTGTCGAACTTGAGTTTCATCTTCAATGCCACAGAGCTCAGAAAATCGTCAGGGGTTTTACACCAATCGTTTAATTGGATGTGCAAGTCGCATATCTCTGGGAAAAATATGTTTGTGGTTGGATATTTGTTTCCCACGATGACATTAGTGAACTCGAGGAGAACTTTCAAGTAACCTGCAATTGAACAAGCCCATTCCCACTCTGTTTCGGTTAATGTCTTTGAGTAGGAGTGATCGTTCTCTTGCAGAAGACAAAAGGCAGCCCTGTATTCTACTGCTGATACAATCATCATGTAGGTTGAATTCCATTGCATCGGACAATCAAGAATTAGACGCCTACCGCTACTGATTCCTACTTGTTCAGAAATTTCGTTAAATTTCGCGAGCAATGCTTGTGTACTTTTAACGTGCCTTATACATTCCCGAATTTTGTGTATCAAATCTCGACACGATTCCATGACTTCTTGTACAATAGACTTCAAAAGATGCGTAACACACCGCACGTCGAACAACTCGCCACCCTTTAAAAGAGGTCTGTTCTGGGACAACCAATCCTTAATCTTGAAAACCATAATTTCATAGGAGGAACAATCGTCAAACGTCATGGAAAACAGCTTTCGATCGATAGTCCAGTCTGTCAAACTCTTGATAATAACTTCCGAAAGTACATCGTCTGTGTGCGATGGATCCAATGATATGAAATTAAGCATCTTTTTTTGCAGCCTCCAGTCCTCATCGATAAAGTTAGCTGTCAGCGAAATATACTCGGAACTCTCTGGCGAGCCCCACATGTCCAGTGAAAGGCTTATTCTACCATGTAGATAATGAATGGCATCATATACTTTCTGTTTCTCCTTTTCATAGATTGCCATGCAGTCGATTTCAACGGCACCATTGTTGTTGACCTCGAACATGGGCTGCAGATTCTTGACAAATATTTTGAACCCAACATGGTCTACCATCGCCAGAGGATAACCATGCAACATAATCATTCGAGCAAGATCCAACCGACTACGCTCTTGATCAAACTTAACACTTCCTAGATTGATGGTTTGGTTTATGTCTTCTTTCTTTTGCTCCAGCTCGACCTTAAGAGGCATAGGAATGAGGATTTCATCTTTTATTTTTCCGTCTTCATAGTTGATAGATGTAAGGCCGAGATTGCTTTGGCCGATAGGGCTTTGGCTAGTTTCTTTTCTCTTCCTCTTTGCGGAGAGTATTTGAGAAACGTCGTAATTTGATCTCTTCAGACAACGGAGTAAATGATTCCTTAAATGTGTTGTACCGCTGTTACTGGACCCACTCAGTTTCTTTTTGCAATGGATGCAAATTGCATATTGTGCGTCTGCCTTTCTCACTCTCTCGAAGTGATTCCACACGACGGAAGTCAACCTCTTCGTTTTCTTGGCAGGAACCTCACTTACTATTTCCATGACATGCGCAAGGTATCAAGAATATCTCGTCTCTGTCAAATATGCGAAGAACTGCAGTCAGAAAATAGCTCCTTTCAGAACAAAATGACAGCAAACTCGATTTATTTATTTGATAACTAAAATGACAGCAGAGCAGACAACGTGCTTTCGGCAATTTGGCTACAATAAATAAAATATTCGAAAGGTTCAGAAAGCTAATGAAAACAGATAAATAAATCAGCACCAATAGGAACTACCTCTGATTTTCAATAAGCATGCAATATTGCAATGAACAGAAAAATCGAACTATTTTGCTTATTAAGCCACCTTAAAGTGTTATATTTCCTTCTAATCCAAACCTCTTTCGACCTCACTAGGCCCCCAAAACAACTAAACATACGTCGAAATTTAATCATGAAAGAGAAGTACAGCCATTTTTTGAAAAATTAATACTTTACGAAGATCTATCGAGCAAGCAACTAGGCAAATGTTTTTCAAAATGATACTTCATTGTGTGAGCGAATCGTATTTCCTACGACAATTTTAAAGCCGTTGACCTAAAAATACTAAAGAATTACAGCTCAAAATCGAACTCCCTCTATCCTGTTCGGATAATGGAGCTGAAGAAATCGAAATTCGATCGATCACTCTGGTAATTCAAAAACGCAACCAAAAAAGTAGAAATTCTATCAAATCATGATTCCTTTTATACCAAAGTAGAAACGCAGCACAAACACATATTGCTCAATCAATACTACCCACTCAACCTTTTTCCCGTAGGCAATTCTACCAAATCATGATTCTGGATTATATAAAAACAAAAAAGATTTAAAAAAAATAAAAAATAAAATAATTTCAACGCAGATAATTCAGCTAAAAACATAGAAAAAAATGCATCTTCAAAACTCAAATGGCGGAAAAAAAAATGAAAAACAAATCGCAAATTGTGAATTTCATAACAGATCACCAAACAAAAAAAAAGGGATTTGAGCACAGAAGTGAAGTCGGATCATCAAAATCGGGTCGGATCTAAGGTGTAAATGGAGGAAAAACGAACCTGCGGGTGAGAATTCCGGGCGGTGGTGGAAGTTTGCAGAGAGAGTCCGATCGGAGGATCCGAAAGAGGGTAAAAGGGTTATAGGGTCCGTAGGTTTTCAGATTTGGGTATGGTATGAACCGGATATCTGGGTTGGTAAGTCAACCCGGGAAATTGGATCCGTTTTACCATGGTTTGGTTTAGTAGTACCCGGGTTCTGGGTCGGGTTTGGTTGATTCTCTAGTAACAGTATGATATTTCAATTTTCTCAAAATCAATTTTTTTTTTTTTAATTAATTAAAATGGTACATTGTAATATATCAAATAGTACCATTTAGTTGTTGGTTTCAATTTTTTATTTGAAGTCTGGATTATTGTCAATTTAACATGTTAATTTTACTATTAAGTAGGGGTTTTCATTCCATAATACCATACCGAATTGTACCGGAATTTCGGTAAATTAAAATTTTAGTATTTTAATTTTTTTACCGCTTAACGAATCGAGTTATTCGGTTCAGTATGGTTGTTACCGAATTCATCATACTTTACTGGTAAAATCAAAATATATTTAAACTAATTAATTCTTGAATTTTACATTCAAATATCATCAATAATTGGTCGTAAAAACAAAAATGTGATTATCAATAGGCTAATTTATAAATAATGAAAAATTTATCAATCTAAAAGTATTTTATAATTTGTTATAATCTTAAAGAAATCAAAATAAAAGAAAAAAATAAATATGTATTAAGTATTTCCGTATTCGGTACAGTACATGATACCGGCATCATTATTTTTTTCTTTTTCTTTATGTCGATTCGGTTGGTTTATCGGCCGAGTGAACACCCCTACTCTACTAGTAAGTCAATTAGATATATGGGTGCAAATCAGCCGAATCAGGTCGAACGTGATTCATGGAACTCGGAAAGTTCGAATATTTAGTCACCTAAAATATAAAATCTATAATGATATTGATATAATAAATATAATTTTGAGAAAAAACTCAGAATTTTCGAAATTATTTTATTAAACTAAAATTGATCGAAAACCAGAACCCCATATATGTATATATTTCAATCCTGATCAAAACAATTTGAAAAGAAATGGAATAAATAATTTAGAAATTCAGATTGAGAAACTATTTTTCTAAAGTATGAATTTTTTTGGATAATATGGAAATTGAAAATTTAGTTACAATTTTCATCCCTAATTACAATGGAAGAGGGCATTAAAATGATTTTGCCCGGTTATATTAAATGAACGAGACACCGAGGAACCCCGAAAAGAAGCTCGGGCACCATCCGGGCCGGGTTATCCGCGAATTTATCGGATCCCCATTTCCCATACCCTCCCGCCAATTTGGGATTCTTTTCCGCCAACAATTGCGATTTTCCTTTCAATTTCCCTGCGACGAGATGATCAACAATCGCCGCCGCCGCCGCCGCCGCCGCCGCAGTGCTCAGGCAACCCCAGGTCCGGCGATTGCTGTTGCTGTTGAAGGCACTTGATGTGTACCCTTTCTCGTGAATTCGCCGGCCTCTCCTCCTCCAGCAATCGTAAGGTACCAAACTCCGATGCAAAAACTGAAGTTCAATTCACTAACGAGAGTGTGTATGTATTGATTGTTGATTGTTCAATACTACGTCTTTCATCTTTATCATCACTGTAAAA
>NW_012194357.1:788178-807109 GCF_000504015.1 Erythranthe guttata
CATAGTGCGTAAACTGTGGAGAACTGACATTCTTTAATTGAAGGCATTGATTGCATTTGCAGGTAGTACGAATGTACGATATTTATATGACAGGCTGTTGGTCACAAAAAAACGCAATAAACTTCGGTCGAAACATCTTGAGGGAAATAAAAAATTAAAAAAATCAAGTCGAAAGTTGTTTTCCGTAGCGATCTATCACATCCAATCCGCCATGTCGATCGCGTTGTGACAGTTGGAGGTGATGGGACCGTACTACAAAGCTAGTAGTCATTTAATGAACGGCTCGATTCTGACCCCACACAGCCGGACGAGGTTTTGTGTTTAATCGAGGCTTTACTTTGAGTCGCTTAATTTATTGAAGTTCATAGATTAAAATAATTTATCTACTTATACGTATAATTCTTTCATTAATAGGATCATGAAAAATGGGATGCCCTATTTCCTATTTACGACATTCTAGATCAAGCGGTCTACAAGTCTCAACAGTTGCTGGATCAACGGCTGCAATGCATTTAGCTGGCGAATCAACAATGCTCGTTTTATCCAACGAGCTCCAATACATGGTAAGGGGAGCCTATTTCTCCGGGTCCCACCTTACCCTCTATGCACGGGTTCGTAAAATCTGACGAGGCAATTGATATTTAAGTGGTTTTGCAAAAGAACGGCTATTGTATATTAATGGTTCTAATGTGGTTCATCATCCTATTTGGCATGGAGATTATATCGAACTTTCTTCAAGTCTATTCGCCACCTCACTCGTTACCCCAGAATGCATGAACCAAAAGTGTAAAAGGAAATACACGTTTTCTTTTTTCGTTTTTCTAAATTATGTAGTGGATGGAAACTTGTGATTGCATAGTATTCGCAAAGTAATTATGCTAAAGCTGATATTACATTTCAATTACGTATGGACAGCTAAAACTCATATTCGATGTCCAACTTTTGGTACCCCGAAATTCGTAACGAGTAAATTGGCAACACGAAAAAGTCCATTTTGTGAGCAATCTACAATACTGGTATTTGCACAAAGTATGCACCTGGAAAATACCTTAAACACAGCCTTACTCATTTCTACACAAGGGCAGAAATAAACGAGAGGTACCATTCGTAAATTGGAACCACACAACGATAATTGCCATACCTCAAGTGGCCACTCCCCTAAATCGCAATTTCCTCATTGCTGTAGTTGTGCCTTTTTCTTTAACTTCATACGAATGTAGAAAGCAACTACAAACTGGAAAACCAAAAATGGATTTAAGTAGTTTAAAAAATTGCAATAGTTATTTAAAGTTGACTTACGTGAACAATTGAGTTCGATTACGGGAGAGCTGAGGTCGCTTTATTGGTGAAAGAATAAGGTTTCTTAGAGTCATCGAAGGATTGCCAGCTGGCCCAGCTCCATTGCCAACTCCGAAAGAAGATCGAGCGTTGGGCATTCTGTTTCCAGCTTCCATTGGAATTGCCGACTGTTTTGCAGGTGAGCCGCCAGAAATATCGAATGTAGAATTAGAATTTTGTCTTGCTGGCCACATATCCTCTCTCGGCCCTGGAGTGTCAGGAGTGTGAATCGACCAATCTGCGATAATTAAGTTAACCAGTATCTTTTGGACACAATTCAATTAAAAAAAAAATTAATAATATATATATTTTTTTTAAATCATAGAGAAAGAAAGGTGCGTAGATAATCAATATTTAGGCTGTAAACTCAAATTATGATTGAGTAGTTAAAAATTGACAGGGTTACCTTTCCTAATAGAATCTCTGTTATCCATTCTATTAGATGGATTTGAGAACAAATCAGGATCTTGTCTGGAGAAAGAGTGGTTTACAGGCTGAATGGCTGATCGCTTCAATGAATCAATTTCAGTTCTTGCTAGGTCGTACATTTCATCGAGTTTCCTCTTCTGCCTGGAAGTGATTTAAAAAAAAAGCGTTATTAAATTTTGGGTCGATATTGCAATGAACAAAGATGAAGAAACCATTACTTAACCTGCACTTCTCTGCAAATTTTTCTTGAAGCTCTTGCTTGTCTTTGGACAAGCTCTCCAATTCTTGCTCCATCATTTGGCACCTTTTGGTCATTTTCTGGTAGGCGGTGTAAATCTGCTCCAGTTTCTCCGTGAATTTCTCTTGCATTGCCTCGCATTTCTGCCGGCACTGACCTACTACTTTGTTCATCTTGACTTGCATCTCTAAATCCTTTTGCCCGATATAAAATGTCACACTTCTGTACGCACTCTTCATCACTGGAAAAGGTTTAGGAAATACAAACAGGGACACGGGCTAAATGTTTACATGCTAAACCAGATGTATTCGGAAAACAGTTTATGATGAATTGCAACATTGAGGATACGAATCTGAGGAGATACTCCAGCCATGGCCATCTGCAGAAGAGAAGAATGTTATGATTAGAAAGTGTTACGAGCATTTTGCGTGATGTTATGAAAAAAAAAAAACAAAGCTGGTGAGAGGAGAGAAGAGGAGGAGGATATTATAGGAAAGTTTTCTTACATTTACCCACTCGTCATTTGGATTGATTTCGACGGGCTTCATAAGACTGACACACACAAAAAATGTCATGTCAAAATCAAGTGAAGTCATATATATGCCTTAGATAACAAGTATACATGTCGTAAAAAAGGACAAATTAATCAAGTTCTAACAAAGAAATAAAAAGAATCCATTTTGATATTCTTCCCAGCATAAGCAGAAAAAAATCGAGTTTTCAGAACAACTATAATATATCACATTTCCGTGACAAAACTGGACCAATCCTTTAGTTAACATACCTGTTGAGTCTTGAAACTCTTAACAATTAACAGTTCTTTGAGAATTTATAACCAGAGTGCGAAACAATATTTGAATAACATAATACCTTTTGGACAGCACTTGATCACAGATGGGGCAAGCACCATCATTGCTGAGAATCTTATTGGCATCTTCAGGGCCTTTTGAGGTAATTAAGGAAATCATACAAATCGACCAAAAATAAAGAATCTACGAAGAATATATATGAACAATTTAAATGTATTTAATGCATGGTGGATACACAAGAGGTGACCACAGGTGGTGGTAATAGCTCGCCCTTCCAATTCTCGCCAGCAAGCATTGCATCTCATTTCAGCCTTCAGAAATATTATTTTACATTCATTTTCCTATACACAGAAAAAAAAAGGAAGTTGTGAAAATATCCTTTTTCCCCTCTACGTCTGGATTTTCTATAATGCAATGTACATTAGAATGACCTAAAAATTCAGAATACAAAAAATCGATGCGTTAAAAGAATAATCATGGATAATAAGGCGAAGTATGAGTCTTTTTTTCTAAACAGAATTAATATTATTAAAGAGAAGCAAGAACGAAACGAGAACCAAACCAATCTCAAGGCCTATAGTACCATGTTCCTACTCGATCCAGTCTAAGCTTCGTGATAATGTACAAAACTAAAGTATGAGTCTCCACCAATTAAATACTTAAACTGCTCCTTTCGCTTCCAAAGCACTCAGTCAACCGAATCGACACTCTAGCATAATCTAAAGCCTCAGTTTAAAACATGCCATCCATGGATAGACTGTCACTACCATAAGCATTCCATAACCAAATCAATTTATTCTCCGGGGATAGCTGTTCATCTTAATGTTTTCGAGCAGTTCCCGACCAAGCACAAATTTTAATAAGAGGGAATCTTCGGTATCCTCAAATTAATACGTTTCTCCACAAAAGGCTAAAGTGATGGACTGGTTGTAAATCACCGAAAGAGATTTTCTAAATGCTGTCAGTAATTTTAGATTTGAAATTGACAATTAATTTACATAAAGTGTGAGTCTACCAAAACATACAGAGGAAACGAGTCTTTCTTACTGAATTACGGCAACTGAAGATGCTTCTACACAGAATTTACCCAATAATCATGGTTTAAATCAAACAAAAATCACTAAATTCAAGTCACCAATACCAGATAGAAGCATGATACTGTTTTTCTATAAGCTAGTTAAGTCAAATATTAGAGTAATTCTCTGGAAAAACGAGGAAAATAAATCACGAGACATTCCCCAGAGTCGATTCTACGATTTATACGAACATTAAACAATAAATAGGCAAAATAATTCCTTTTTACCCGAAATATATCACAAAAACCCTAGATTTATTCGGAAAAAATCAGGCAAACAAATAATAACCAGGTCGATAAATACTCCACATTTTCCAGAAAATCCAACCATTAGAACCGCAATTAACATCAAACAAGAGGAGTTCGTACCTAAAAAGCCAAAAGTTCTTCACAGAACGAGAAAATGAAAATTCCGAACTCGAAGCCGATCAACTGCAACTGATACGAGAAGCTGAGTCCGAATTCCGCAAAAAAAAATCCGATCGCGTGCGTACAGCTTCGGAAATTGCCAGTGAGATCGGAAATTTGATTAATCGTGGATTCCAGATACTGAAGACCGTGGCGCTTATCGAATTTATTCTTCGATAGGTAGAGAGAGATCTCTACAAACCCTAGCCGAAAATTTCAAAGAGAAAAATTGGCAGAAATTCCCAAAGATTAGTCTGATTATGAAAATAGCGGGAAAATTTGGGTTTCTTATACTTAGCCAACTTTACCGTTTGAGACCGACGTAAGAATAAGCATAGATTAATTATGTATTTCTTTTCTCTCTCTCCCAAATTAATTATGTGTAATTTTTTAATATTTTTTGTCCTATGACTCGAGTACAACTGCACATCTTAAGGACCATTTTGTAATTTCTAAAAAGTTAGAAGCATGTTTGATCAGCAAGTTTCAAATATTTTTGTTGCCTACATAATTGATTACAAGATTTAAGGATCAACTACAAATTGATAGTTGATAATAATATTTGTTTTGAATATATTTGTATGGAAATATTAAAAAAAAATTATATATAAATAAAAATTTATACATGTTTATGTAACATATTTATAAATATATCCCCATACTTTTAATATTTATACTTTATCACCAAGTCCTTAGTTTTTTTTCTTCTTGTGTCCGTTCTTCGCCTCATTGACGAAAATTACGATTCTTTTGAAAATATTAGAACTATTGTAAATTCCAAAATTTCCGAAACTCTTGGAATCATTATGGATTCTAGATTCCAAATGAAATTGGAAATGGTTTTGTGCTTCAGACCTAATTTTGATCTGTTTCGTCCTACTTTCACCATTTTATACAATACTATACAAAATTACTAACCAAACCCCAATTAATTCCAGTTTCATGAGTAAACCCCAAACCCCTCTTCTCTAAGATTTTGAATAGCAAATTATGGAGTCCACAAACTAGACCAATGTTTTAAAACTCGGATCATACCGGCTAGTTGAATCGGTTGAACCTGACCAATGTTCTATTACCCTGTCCAGTTTCGCCGGTTGAACTGTAAAAGCAGAATTCAATTGAAAATTAGGGTTTTACCATAAATAGTGCATTTTGTTTTAATTTAATTTTTTTTGCTAAAACAAGGTCGTGGTAAACATGTGTTTATTATTTAGATTATAATTCCTATAATCTTTGAAGCGATTGGGTTGTGATATATGTATGTCGATATGTTGTTTGCTTATGTATGTGTATGTCGATATGTTGTTTGCTCATATGTATGCGAGTGTTTAAAATATAGGCTTTGTTTACTATATAAATTCAATATAAATAATTATAAAATAAAAAAATAAAAAAAACTCGTTTGAACCGGTTCAACCGTGACCGAATAGTTTGTCCGCGTCAATATCAATTTTCAAAATATTGCTATTAACTTATAAGGATTGATAGAACTTCAACAAAAATTCCTTGATTTTTTCTAACTTTTTTTTTTCTTTTCATTTTATTTATATGAGGTCACACTATTGAATTATTGCCTTGTGTGTTTCTCTGTGTTTCTTATAAATTGACTGATATGCTAAATCTCACACCAATTTTACCAAATCATATACACAATTGAAATTTTTTTTCTCTCTCAAATCTCATCTTCTCTTTCCCCACCGTTCTTCTTTTTCCCTAAATTTTTCACAAAATCACACACTAAAAACGTTCGTATCATTCCAAGTTCGAATTTGAGAAAAATCTTCATGTGCTCAAACTAAAATAAAATTGCAATTTGAGAAAAAAATTCAAATTGATATGAATTTAAATAATTAAAAAGGAATAATAAAATTGAAAAATATTAAATAAACCTAAACTCACTTTTTATAATTATTCACGTGAAAGATTAACAAGTTTTGAGTGACTTTGGAAAAAAATATCATAGAAAAAAGTTAGAGAGAATCTAAATAGAGAGATTTTTTTTAATTTATGTGTGGATTTAGTAAATTTTAGTGTGAGATTTAACATGCCCCAGAATTTATTGGACCACATGGTCCTCTTTGTTCACGGTCTAAATGAATTAATGAATAGTTACCTAAAATGTGTACGGAGTGTATATTATTTCCCGGCTACTAATTACTAATAACACAAATTAGTACTAAAATATATTTATGGTGTTAGAAAGTCTAGTCATATATTTGCCTAAAACTCTATATGTTGTTGGGCTCACCATATGAATTCATTTCATTATGTAACACTTCATGACTTCAACCACCTTTGTATTCTTTGTCCCTTAACAATTATTTATTTTTATTGAATTAAAAATAAATACATTTTTATCAACAATTGATCGTAATTGTGAATCGACACAAATTCAATTAATAATCGAGATTATCCGACTATTGAACTTGCAGTTTCGATCCGTGGAATCGTCAATATGCTTATATACTTAGGTGAAGATAAACTTTGAGCATGTATCCGAAACTAGCGGGAATAGTACGCGTGACCTAACACTACCTTCCCTACTTCGATACCATACTCGAACAATGCCCTTACAATTGGGCCGGATTTGTCCTTTTTCCTAACGTTAACATAAACCGAGCAGACCAAATTCAATTATTAGTTTTTATTTAAAATTGACCTACAACCGAAACCAACGAGAATAGTACCCTTGACCTAACACTACATTCTCCACCCTGATGACACTCGGGCTATGCCCTTACAATGGTGACTTATAATTACGATGTTTGTTTAGATCAAAAAATATATTTTTATTCAGTATATATATGTCTTTTAGATTTCTTATATATATATTCTTTTTCTTTTTTATTAATTTTTTGAAGTGAATTATGCCAAAATACTTATTAACTTTGGGTGCACAATGCAATTTAGCCATATAAAAAACTCTTATAGACTATACAAACCCCACCTCAAAACCTTGAAGAAAATATCCTAAATTTGGTACTAGTACTAACACACCCATCATTTTCTAAAAAAATAAAATTAATAATAAATAAATTAAATTAAAATAAATAAATAAATTAAAATCCAAATCACCTCCGAGTAAGTACACGTTCTTAAACCCTGTTGAACCCACCCACCTCCACTATATATATCTATATTCAATAACTCTATCCACCATAAATATCTTATTGATTTTCGAGTTATATTTTGCCGATATATATACACACACACACACAGTCACACACTTTTGTAGGTGATAAATATAAATCGATCATCTTTGTGAAATTACAGAAAAGGCGTTGATTAATAGGATGAAAATTCAGTGCAACGTTTGCGCGGCGGCGGAGGCCAGCGTGTTCTGCTGCGCCGACGAGGCGGCGCTGTGTTGGAGCTGCGATCAGAATGTTCACGCCGCCAACAAACTCGCCGGAAAACACCAGCGCGTTCGTCTCTCTAGCTCCTCTACCCAGATGCCCAAGTGCGATGTTTGCCAGGTTTAACTAATATTAATTCTTTTTTCTTTTTTTTTTGGTTCCCAATTTTTCTTTTTCTAATATACTGTAGATTTCAATTTGTTTTATTCATTAACTTTGTTTTCTCTGCATAGTTGCAAAACCTGATATTTTGATTTTTTCGGTGTAAATTACGAGAAGCCCCCTGAACTTATGCTAAATAATGAAAAACACCCACTTATTCGTAATTACAAAAACCCCTGAAGTTTGAAGTTTGTTTCCGTCTTACACTAACTTTACACAATTTCAATTTTTTTTATTTCTCACAATTTTAACAGAAGTCTATAATAGACTGTACACTTTCATTAAAAAACTCGATCCACGGTTAATCGACGCGGATTTTGGTAAAGAGGGTGTTTTTCGTTATTTAGCCTAAGTTCAAAGGGGGGTTTTGTAATTTACTTTTTTTTTTCTTTTTTTTTAAATTTCCTGGATATAGTGTTTTGGTGTGGTTTGAGGCTATCTTGATTCTCTTTGGTTTACAATAGTGTAGCCCTACTTAGTAAAACTAAAATAAGCATACAAGTTGGTGTTTAATTTGGTCACTTGATTTGTGGGATTTCTAATTTTCAATTGTTATCTACTAGCAAACATTAGCGGCGCCCGGATTTTAATTCCGGGGGCCAAATACATTAAAAAATTCTAGGAGGGGCCGTTATTGCTATTATACAAGATTTTTTTTATATTTCTATGTAAAATAATAGGGGTTTGGGGTTTGAGAAATGTTGGGGGGGTCATGGCCCCCCGGCTCTATACTTAGCAAAGGTGATAATTAAAGACAACAACAATCTTACTCTTGTATGGTTTCTTACGCGTGTCGTTACATTTTTTTTCCTTTTTTAATAGGAAACAGCAGGCTACTTCTTTTGCGTAGAGGACCGAGCTTTACTTTGCCGAAAATGTGACGTGGCTATACACGCATCGAACTCCTTAGCGTCGGTGCACAAGAGGTTTCTGCTCACGGGAGTCAAAGTTGACCTAGAAGCCACCGAACCTCGTAAAACATCATCTCTGGAGAAAACGAGCACTACCGATTGTAAAACCTCGGAATTCGAGCCGCCGCCGACTCTTTCAAAGAGGACCAGTTACCAAGCTAGTGTATGCGGCGGTAATAATAATAATAATTCATCATCTTCGTTGAAGCCGCCGCCTCTCGCCGGAGGCTCGTCCTCGGGAAGTGTTCCGCAGTGGCAGTTGGATGAATTTATCGGGCTCGGCGATTTCACTACTCAAGGTTATAATTTCACGAACGTTGCCTCGTCTAAGGTATATATTGATTTATTCACGGAAATTGCATTTAGTACCCCTAGGTTATATCGGATTCGGATTGCTGAAAAACTCCGTGTTACTAATATTAGCAAAAACCCCATTTTCTTAGCACACAACTACCTAAATAGTGAGTTTTTATCGAGCATCTTAAAAAAAATTGAATCGTAGGGGGTTTTTGCTATTAAAATAACACGAAGAGCTTTTTTCCGCAATTGGAGAAAACACAAGGGTGTTGAATGCAATAAATGCTATTTCTTTCTAACACAAATTGAATTCAAATTGGAAACGCTTTCTTCAACAATCCTAACACGCTTGTCTGAATTTATCTCCCCGGCAGGCGGAGAATGGGAACCGCGGAGTTTCAGATTGCTTCGAAATTCTACGAGCTGGCGGTGATGGTGAATTAGAGGGGGATGAAAACTTAGGTCAAGTGCCGTCGGCAACATTCTGGGCTGTGCCAGAAATACCCTCTCTACTACCCACATCATCTGCCCTTTACTCGCCTAAAATTTACCAAAATACCCTCGACTCGTCTGTCTTTGTGCCCGACATGGATTACCATAATAATCAATCACACATTGCGAGCTCGAAACGGAGGAGGAATTTCTGATGTATATATATCCCTTCGAGTGTTACTTCTACTACGAAAAAGGACGGTACTTTAGGGTAGATATAATATTTTTTTCTTTCTTTTTTCGAAGTTTAGGTATGTGTTTGGATAATTAAATAGTTTCATATGTATGTATAGCTTATGGTTGCAACATGAATATGAGGATGTATTATATAGTGTGATGCTATTTAGGATATGATGATGTATTAGGGCCTCTTTCGTTTGCATTATTACTCATGATGGGATGAATTGTACTCCGGTATACAACGTTTGGTTTGCTTGAAATACCATTCTTGACAAGTGCCCCCACCAATATAATCACTCAATTGAATTATTAATAGTCAAACCAAAATTGGCTTGACAACTTATCGCATCTTCAATTCCAACATCTAACCCAGGTGAATTATCGAAAATGTCCTTCAATAATACAACAATTACGAAATTAACAAATATAAATACTTCAGATCTTCAATTCCCCTATCAAAGATCTCAAGTTTTTTACAGGTAAGAATCCAAAGTTCATGCTCTTTTCAATCTTCCATTTTTTACTTTGTTTTGGTGCTTAATTCCTTCAATTTTACCATAAAACCCTCTAAGTTTCTAGTATTTTTCTGTAACGGGAGGTCTCTGAATTTTGAAACTAGGTCGGAGGAGGAGACGGAATCGATTTAACTGGGTTTTTTTAGGGCTTTTTCTGCGACGATTTTTTCTAATTGGCATTTTTTCATTGCTGGTGTTGTTTTGTTGTTGGGTGATAGATCGGAAGAATTTTTGGTGTTTGTGGAGTTCGAAGATGTTTTCTTTAAAGTGAAATTGAGTTTCTTTAGTGGGGTTTTAATAATAGTGGTTGAGTCTAATGAAACTTGTCTTGGTCTTGTTTTTTGATGATGCATTAGATGGGAGCTTAATCAGCTTAGTCTGGTTCTTGAGTCCGCCATTAATGGTGGTTTTGATTAACTTTGTTTGGTTCTTTGATGGAGTTGCAGTGGGCTTAATGAGTTTGGTTTTGTTCTTGGTTGAAAAAGTTTTTTTTGCCATTGAAGAAAAAGAAGAAGAAGTGGGTTTTTTCTTGATAGTGATTGGCTGACTACTTTCACCATCATCTTTTAAATCTAACAACATTCTTGAAATCTTTTGTGGCTGTTGTTGGTTTTGATTGGCAGAAGAGATAGAATGTTGAAGTGAGGAAAATTAGCAAAATTAGATAGAGCAAAAGTACCTTCTTTGGAGAGGAGTACACAACTACAAGTTGAGCCATTTTTTTTTTATTCTTGAAAATGTGGTAACGAAGACTTGAAAATCCAATCTATGTCTGTTTGTTTGTATTTTTTGGAGATCTACGGGAGGCCCTTAAGATGAAATTTGTATGGGAATTTTTAGTATATCCATCGTATACAGCCTTTTGTGCGAGTTTTTTTAATGTGATTGTAACTATAATTTTGTATTTACTATTATTCTTTGTGTTTGCTATATTTATCAACATCAAACATCAAATATATTTTAAGGGCAACACAGTAATTTTGCCAATAAACCCACATAAAACAGTTTGGTCAAGCAAACAAAACATGATATTGTTAGTGTAAAGATTATTAGTTTCAGTCATATAACTCCAACCAAAAAAGATATTAATTATTATGAATCAGCAGTTTAGTCCAACATTACATATCCCATCCATAGCTATCTATCCAAACTGCCCAACCAAAAAGGCCCTTATAATATGGTTTGTAAGCATACGAGAGATACGAGAGTGTAGGCTTATTCAGTGTACCTATATGGTTAGCTATCGATTCCTTCATTACTCAAAAACAAAAAAAAAAAAGTAATGAATCAGTTATTTTCAACACGTGTGTTTTTCACTTGCTTTGCTCTCTATAAACTCGAATAGTTACTCTAATTCCGCCAATTTTGAATATGAATGTATCCAATTATGTAACAATACTTCTCTTCCCGAATTTTGAAAGTTCCGATCTCCGTTTATTTACGAGTATATATTATGTTTCAATTTCCAATCTGATTTTGAATTCTGAAATCCCAGTTTTTCTTTCTAAATATTATACTTATACAATATATTTTAGTAATTCTTATATTATAGGCGACTGAAAATGAAAAATCTCAAATCATGCCGAATCTAAGTTGAAAAAGTTAGATTTTGGAACTAGTTTTTCGTTCTATAAGAATTTTTCCGAAATGTAATTGGAATTGGTTTCTCAATTAAAAAAAATCATTATTTTTTTTTTCTTTTCAAAAAAATATAGCAATAATAATTTGGAGGGAAAATTACATTTTTGAACACTCGAGTTTGCACTAATTTCACATTTGACCCCTCATGATCACAAAAAATACATTTGGTATCTCATGTTTCAAAAATTAAACACTTTTAGTCATTTCCGTTAATTTTATGTTAGTACTAACGGAATCAACTACGTACCCACTGCCTTAACTATCCAACTAACGGTGAATTGACAAAAAAGGACAAACGTGTTAAATTATTGAAACATGACTAGTTACATGAGGGACCAAATGTGTTTTTTCTAAACATGAGGGACCAAATGTGAAATCATTGCAAACTTAAGGGGTAAAAACTGTAATTTACCCTTAAGTCGGACAAATGAAAATTGGGGGAAGTAATCACATACTATGACCCCCACAGTAGACTATAGTGCACCTTCTTATCCGCTTCAATCCTATCTTTTTATCTTCCCACAAAAAATTGCGCAGGCACACACGGAAACAACAGAGAGAGCAAACAGAGAGAAAATCCCCACCCATGGCAATGGCCTGCGTCACTTCTTCTTCCTCCTTATTCTCCACGAAACCCTTATCCTCCTCCCTCAACAAAACCCCCTTCCTCGGATTCTCGCTCGCCGTTTCATCCACACCGTCCGTTCAATCCAATCGTGCGTTCAAGATCTGCTGCCAAGATAAAGCCGCTCTCATCCCTTCCGGCCAGCAATGGATGTTCGACGATCTCACTGGACCTGTAAGAAATATCAATTTTGTTTCAATTGCAAATAAATTGTTTTATTTTATTTTTTGAATTTTTATTTATGGGATAATGCTGGTCCATTTCTGTAATTTTAAATGTTAAGAACGAACTAGGGCACTTTTATTACTTGCTTAGGTCGTGTTTGCAAAAGCTTATTTTAAAAGCGGAAATTATAGATTACGAGTTAAGTTGATTTTTAAGTGCTTATTTCTAAAAGTTGGGGGTGTTTGCAAATTAACTGGAAAATCAACTAAAATAGAAAAAACAGGTGCATAGGTGCTTTTAAAATTATAGCTTAAAACAGCTTATTTTAAGAGAAGTTTTTTGCAGACGCCTAAAAACAAATTATGTGCTGAAAAAAGCTCATAATCTATTTCTAAAAGCATTTGCAAACACCACCTAAAAGCAAAAGCAAAAGCTCATTTTGCAAACACTTAAAAAATAGATTACGTGCAAAAAAAAAGCTCATAATCTATTTGTAAAAACTTTTGCAAACACCACCTTAATGTAAAGTTTTGGAACTGGATTTATTTGCTATTGCAATGCCCTATGAAAGTTAAAGAATGTGTTCGACACGTTGAACTGTTAACTGATAATTACTTCGATAATCGCATGGTGTTTCGTATTTTACTTATGTACTCTGTCGATATTTGAAAGCTGTGTTATCTCAATAAGTATATGGGAGTTATCTGAATGGACAGTGAAAGAATGAACTCACTCTCGGCCCGAAATTTTATTTTCCGAGAAACGGCTTAGTATGTGAATGTGGTTGAAGTTCTTTAAAGTCAAGACGGTATAATATATATATATATATATATATATATATATATATATATATATATATATATATATATATATATATATATATATATATATATATTATACTTACATTTGCTTCGTATTGCAGGACGTTTGGAATAAAACATGGTACCCGAAAGCAGCGGACCATGTAAACACAGATAAGCCGTGGTATGTAGTGGATGCAACAGACAAGATACTAGGAAGACTCGCTTCGACGATCGCCATTCATATCAGGGGAAAGAATCTTGCCACATATACCCCTAGTGTCGACATGGGAGCATTTGTTATAGTGGTACGTTCTTTCGTACATTGAAAAGAAAAAAAAATCATTTTTTTTGGGAGTTTATGAAAATCGAAAATCCTGCGTAAAATAAACGATGCCCCGGAAAAACCTTTTGTATAAGTTAAGATGCTGTACACGATCCATTATTATAATATAGTGCGTGTATTGGTATTCTTCGAATAACGTATTTCTTATATGCTGGTACTTAGTCTAACATTTCGTTGATTCTGTGATGGCAAATGTGTAAATAGGTCAATGCCGATAAGATTGCTGTATCGGGAAAGAAAAGGACGCAAAAACTCTACCGAAGACACTCGGGTAGACCTGGTGGAATGACAGTCGAAACTTTCGAGCAGCTTCAGAAAAGAATTCCCGAAAGAATTGTCGAGCATGCTGTTCGTGGGATGCTTCCTAAAGGAGCCGTAAGATTCCCTCTACTTTATGCAAGCAAATTGAAAAAAATATATATAAATATATATTTAAGCATTTTAATTTTCCCGTGTTTATTGCAGCTTGGAAGAGCGTTGTTTAACCATCTTAAGGTTTACACGGGTCCCGATCACCCACACGTGGCTCAAAAGCCGAGTGAGCTGCCCATAAGAGACAAGAGGATAACAAAGCAGAAATAGACGACGAATTTGTTAGATTTTTTTTGTATGTTTATATGTATTCTGTTTTTCGAAGCAACATCCGTAAAAAAATTAACCAATTTTTCTGCGGCTTTAATAGTCGAACTCCACTAGAATTTCATGTATGCTAATGATGTAAGTTTCGAGCATGTTGTGTCATTTTTCCATTTTCATCATTGTTTTCTTTTCCTTGTATGTTCCCGATTATGAATTCCGTCGATTTACATTCGAAAATTTTCAGGTTTTGGTACGATATTTGTCATTCCGAAATCTGAAAGTCCCGATTCCTGATTTGTTTTTTTGGAAACGAATTCAAATACAGTAGATTTTGATTTTTCATTCGATTTTAATTTTTCGAAAATATTTCCGTAAAAAATCCGAATTGTTTGTTCTTCTGAAAATTACATTTATAAATTATAATATCAATATTATTATGTATTTTGTATTACATAATAATATTGATTGGAATTTCTAAATTCCAAAAGATTCGGATCTGAAAATTTTCGACTTTGGAACGGGTTCTTCATTTGCAAAATTTTCGACTTTTTTGTAACGGAATCGAAATTGCAATTTTTCTGAAAGTGCTATTTTACGATCGATCCAATTCTTCGAATTTCAACCCTCGATTTTTGGTCCAATGAAGAGAGCTCAAATCATTACATGAATTCCTTAAAACTGAATTCTTTATTTAATTCTCATTTCCCTCCAAAAAAGAAAAAAAAAGGACATACTTTTCTTAGCTCTTGAGGAGAAGTGTGTACAAGAGCTGATTCCAGGTATCGGGTACACCGGCAACGCACCAATGGCTGCAATCGAGGCCTTTGCCAGCATAAATCGAAGGGTGTCCGTCTTTTCTTAATTGAGTCATCAAACTTATGTCGAGCAAAAAAGCCGGTTTCTTCATATTGCTCAACACACTTCTCACCACTGGATCTCCCTGAGGTTTGATTCCCGGATAATCCGACCCGTTTATCGGTTTCGTTTGTCCTCTACAATCCTTCACGCTCGGTTCGTTCCAATCTGACCCTCTGGCACACACATTTACAATGAGAATCTGAAGTAGATAAGATTAATTATGCGACTCAAAAAAAAAAAAACTGTCGGAATCGTATAAACAAGGTCTATTTAGGGGTGGAAATCAGACGGATCAGATCGGAATATGCACTTTTGGAAAAAATCCAGTTTTTCTTTCTTAAGTGAAAATAATGTTGATATTTAAAGCGTCATTTTTCGGGAAAAAAGAAATCGATTTTTTTGGAAAATGGTTTTGAAATAAAAATGGTATCGTAATTCAGAATCTAATATGTATTCCAATTCTATTCCAAATGAAGAGGGGAAAAAAACCGTCAAATCGAAATTTTCGAAATTCAGAATAAAGGATTATAATTTTTCTAACATTGTAAATTACTCGGATCGAAATCAGCGTAATTCAGAATAAAAGATTATAATTTTTCTAACATTGTGAATTACTCGGATCGAAATCAGCGTAATTCAGAAATTTTGTTCTAATACCCAACCTTTCGTTCATTATATGCAAAATCACATATGTTCATATATATATATATATATATATATATATATATATATGTGTGTGTGTGTGTGTGTGTGTGTGGATTAATGATAGCATAAATAAGAGCTTACTTGTAATGAACGGTCGAGATTCCTTGGAAAAAGACTCGGGTTTTGGCGGGGTCGATGTTGGAATCGACCCAGTTAGCCCAAGTAGTTAAAGCTGTCTTGTAGGCTTCCATAACATCCATGTCTTTAAATATCTGGTTGCCAATCTGGTAATTGTCCCACCTGGAATAAAACAACGTTCGTAAGCATACTCGATTTTTTTTACGTTTTTAAGTGTACGTGTGTGTATGCATATATAATTCTAATTCCAATTCGGAAAAAAAAAACAATTAGATAAAAATGGACTTACGTTCTAAGGCGCCCAGAGTGCAACCACCAGTGGTAGCTGTTGAAGATCAAGACATCGGCTCCTGTCCAAAGACCGGTTCCAACGAGAGTGTCGAGTTTCAGCGTGCGGTTCGTTAGGCTCACGAAGAATCCATTTTTCACGAACATAACCGACATTTCATATTCCTTACAAAGTAAAAGATCAAGAAAAATTTAGCTTCATTTTTTTCAATTATACACACATGTATGTATATATACTGTATATAATAATCGTATAATAGCTTGCAAATCACAGCGAGATGTAAACTACACTAGGCTAACCATGCATGATAAACTCGATCTAGCAACTGTTGACAAGGAGATTCGAACTTGAGTCAATTGAGACAAGCTTACTTGCTGCAACCGCTAGGCCATCCCTTGCGGGACAAGTCACATGTTTTATGTTACCATTACACATGGATGATGATATTATTAGTATTCACGTGATATGTATTGACATAATAATTTTAGAAAGTTTTTTATTTTAATTTGCGGAAGTGAATAACCGAACTCTGAAAATTACGGAAATTGAAAAGATTTTGAAAAGAAATAAAAACTTCATCAACAATTCAAAGAATTGGTAATTATTTAAAATGATTAGACATAATCAGAATCGACGTAATTTGAAATTGTTGCTCCGATGGGCAATTTTCTCTAGTGTACCTACTTAGTTTCTTCGATTTTCACCTATGTAGTACGGACAGGGGAATGCGGCCACGGGGAAACAGGGAAATGGATGGACACGAGGAAACTCCGTTTTCCAAAGAGTTGGATACAGGAACGCGAGGGAAACGCATAAATAGTAAAAATATAGGGGTGCATTCGTAATTCTAAAAATATTATAATGTTTAATATCATTGCACAAATTACATTCAGGACATATAAATTTATTTTAGTATGGAATTAACATCTACAAAAATATTAAAACACCACTAGAAGTGAAAAGGAGGCATAGTATTTAAGATTTTTCTAAGCGTATGCAATTCGGAGTTTTTATTTAAAATAAAATTTGGATTTATGTTGCGTCGAAACACATTTCCCATTTTTTATTATTATCAGAAACGTCCCTGAATTTTTTAAATATTTATAGAAACCGCCCCAAAACGTTTCCGACAGGTGTCATGGAGTTTCAGTTTTCGAAACGTTTCCGAAACGTGAAAACGCGTGTGGATTGAAGTTTCCGTGCATTATAGATTTTCACCGAGTAAAATGTACCAAGTATGCCGCGACTATTATTAAGTTCTAGGAAAGTATACACATTTATCGCAAAAAAAAGGTGAAATAATTAAGAGGGGCAAAAAGGTAAATACCAGAAAGGAAAGGGTGGTGAGCGGTCCTCGTCTAGTCAAGGTATAATTGGCGTTTGGGAGTAGGGCAGCATGAAGCATGCACGCCAGCGATTGCCACTGGTTTGAACTCAGTGAGTCACCCACGAACATTACCTTTTTGCCCCTATATCTTTCTAGAAATTCCTTCCCATCAAACCTGTAAACCAGATATATATATTAATTGTTTTACTTTAATAGTTAATGCCTTGCAAATTTATTATTATTGTATTATGATTTATGAATAATATCAAAATACTATTCTCTCTCTTTCGAATTAACTGTCGTTTTAGCATTGCACAAGTATTAAAAGTTTAATAAATGTGTCTCGATTTTAGGAAAAATATATTAGAAAGACTGAAATAACCTTCATGATTTAATGATGTGATAAGAGTGAAATCATACTTAGAATTGAATTAATAAGGTTAAAAACTGGAAAAAAATGCATTTAATACAGTATTCGAAATATAAAATGATAGATAATATAAAACAAAATATATATTTTTTAAATAATTATTATGGAATAACAAAGACAATATTTATTGCTCTGGTTGGTATATATATATAGGTGTGTCATGAATTCTCATATCACACAATATTAACTACATATGTGTGTGTTTTCAAATTATTATTTGACAGCTTTTATAAATTTATAATGTATTATTATGAAGAAATTAAAATAATACTTAACATTTAATATTTGGATTACAGATAGATAGATGCATACAATATATACATGCAGGCTGCAGCAACAAAATATTATCCAGAGGTGGTTAAAAAAAAATAAAAAAATCATGCAGAATTTTTTTTTAGAAAAAAATAATATCTCAGAGTATTTAAATAGTAAGAAATTCTCTAAATATAATAATAGGTGTTTTAAATTGTAAAAGAAAAACCTAAAAAGAAAAAATAAAAAATTAAATAGCTAAAACACATGAAAAATAACAAGTCCACATGTGTTTAACAGTGAATGGGGCCATGGCCCCCACAGCCAAACTCCACCACATCGAAATCTCCTTCACACAAGAAGTAAAACATATTAACATAAACTACTACTAAATACAGAGAGAGAGAGAGAGAGAGAGAGAGAGAGAGAGAGAGAGAGAGAGAGAGAGAGAGAGAGAGAGAGAGAGAGAGAGAGAGAGAGAGAGAGAGAGAGACATTTATACTGAAGATAAAGTTTATCAGTCCTGCCATTTATCAGACAGTTGAGGCCAGGATTGATAAAAGGGCAGTGAGAAGAATCATAGAGTGGATCGGTTCAGACATATCTTTCACTCATCTCCCCGGAGA
>NW_012194357.1:819819-855071 GCF_000504015.1 Erythranthe guttata
TTAGCTTGCGATCCTTACCTTTGCCAACTTTTGCGCCCTCGCACAAAATCGCTTTTCATTCAAACTCCCATTCTCCCTGGATCTGTAGGTATATATCTCTATATATATATATATATATATATATATATATATATCTATACATCCAGGGCCGGATCTACTATAGGTCTAGGGTGTGCAGCTGCACACCCTTGAAATTAAAAAAAAAAAAATTCCAAATATATATATGTTATATTATATTATATGTGATAATTAAACAAAAGTAATTGGTAGTTCACCTGGTAAGTAGCTTCAATTTTGTATGAAATGTCATAGGTTCGAGCCTCAAAATCATCAAATTTTTGATAGCTTTTCCAAAACTCTACAAATCCATTTATATTCTAACATTTTCTATCAACAAATCCATTTATACTCTAACATTTTCTCTCATTTTTCCTAAATTCTCCAAAAAATTGCAATTGATCTTAAAATTTCGATTTTCCTACATATTAATATTATTTTATGTTGGTATTATTATTATTAAAAAAAATCGGGGGCGCTGCCCCCAAACCCCCGTAAATTTTCGCACACCCTTGGCTAAATTCCTGGATCCGCCACTGTATACATCTATTTATTCTCTGATTTAATTTTATTTTTTTTTGATCTTTTTTTAATAATTAATTAATTAATGTGCAGGTGGTGAAGGGATTTGGTGTGGCTAAAGTAATAAAGGTGTCTGGTAATAGTGATAATGAGCTGAAGGAAGGAGATTATGTATGGGGAATTACAGGGTGGGAAAATTACAGTTGGAATTTTGATCCTGAAAAGCTGTTAACAAAGATACACAACAGTTACACACAACTGCCTCTCTCCTACTATGCTGGCATCTTAGGTAAAAAAAAATTAATTTTTTTATCAAATTACATATTTCAAGGATGAAAAAATAATTAGATGACAATTCATTTTGCAAACACATGATCAACTTATGAATTTGGGTAAATTACAAAACACCCCAAACTTAGGCTAAATTTTGATAAACAACCCCACCGATCCATAATTACCAAAATATTCCCGACGTTTATTTCCATCTTACACCAACCCCCTAACGGTGTGACTTTTCACGAAATATTTTTGATTCCAAGGAATATTATTTCCCGAAAAATACCCATTATGCCCCACTGCAGGCGTGACATTTCTTTACGCTACTTCTTAAAGCCATAAATTAGTCTCAGGCGGTTGGCGTAAGACGAAAACAAGCGTCGGAGGGAATTTGGTAATTATGGATAGGTGAAGGTGGTTTTTGTAATTTAGCCTAAGTTCCGGGTATTTTCGTATTTTACCTGATAAATATAGCATTTATCAGTTAAAGTTGATTTTGCATGACACCCACAACTTTAAGAAATAAATAAGGGTAAACAACACCTAACCCCCTTGTTGTTACAAGCTTTTGCAAATGACCCACATGTACTCGTAATATCAGCACATAAACTCCTTTGTGGTTTATGGGGTAACTTTAGTTAGTTTTTACGTTAACTCAACCGCGTGTGTCAAACTTCAAGGGGGTCCATCTGCAAAAATGAAAGAGAAAACGGTCATCTACAAAAAAAATTACTTTGACGTTTCACCCCCTAACTCTTTGTTGTATCCACCACTTCCTAAAACTAATTGTCCATTATTAGAAGAACTCTATGGGAAGAACTCTTTGTTGTTTCTAACTATGTTTCAGGGACGAGTATAATTATCAATACCACAAGGACCTTAAAGTTATTTTAGCATACCTCTGAGGTGTGAGTGTAATTTACTGTTATAATTTTATTATTATTATTATTATTATTATTATTATTATTATTATTATTATTATTATTATTATTATTATTATTATTATTATTTATATTTACAATAATAATTAAAAAAATAAAAATAAAAATAAAAGCTCGTGAGCTAGACCCCTAAATGTGCGCAATGATCATGCACGTGTGAACTACTAGTTAACGACCGGCGGTTGATTGAACGAGTTGAGTAACCGTGAAACCATAATCGGTGACGTGGTTGAATGGTACTAGTCGTATTTGGGTTCGATCTCAATTTTGTGGGTTTGCGTGCGCAAAATTGTAAAGCCAATTAATTGTAAATGTGCAGGCATGCCGGGAATTGCTGCATACGTGGGGTGGAATGAAATATGCTCCCCGAAGAGAGGAGAAACAGTTTATGTTTCTTCGGCTGCAGGTGGGGTCGGTCATCTCGTCGGGCAATTCGCGAAAATGATGGGTTGCTATGTTGTTGGAAGTACCAGCACTAACGAAAAGGTACGGTTACAATCCGAAACTTTCGAGCGGCATAAATTTAATTTCAGGCTAAATAATTTAAACCCGTAATAATAAATCTATCGAACTTGATTGTATTGGATGATTTCGTTTTACAATATACTTCAAAATTCTAGCATTAATTATTTTTTTGTGTTATTGTGGTTGATTCAAAATTCATTAATTTCAAATTCTTGAATCTTACATCTTCCTTAATTACCCTCAATGATATAAACATAGATCAAGTGTGTGAGCTTTTCCTATTGTTTTTTTCTTTTTTTTCTTTTTTTTTTCGTCCGCATGGGTGTAACTCAACTAGTTTCGGGGATGGTAAGTTGGTACAAGGTCCTAGGATTGACTCCTGCAAGCCGCAGTGGAGACTTTCAACTCCAATAAGGGTTGGTTCCTTGTTGGCACCAAGTCCGGGTCCGCTACCCTAACGGGCCCTTGTGTTACCATGATTTACATTCCTCCATTTAATACTTGTCGGGGCAAGGGATGGGGTTCCTAGGGGCGAGGGATTTTCGCCTTTTGATGCGAAGTTTTTTTTCTTTCTAAAATGTTAAAGAAAGAAAAAAAAAATTGAGCAATATAGTAAGGCCTCGTTTGGTTGCCAAACAAAATCCAATTATCTAGTTTATAATGGCTAATTAATATTCCCAACCAAATGAGGCTAAATGCTAGCAGATTTTTTTCTTGGCAGGTTGATCTATTAAAGACGAAGCTTGGGTTCGATGATGCTTTCAACTACAAAGAAGGAGATTTGCGCTCAAATTTGAAGAGGTATGTTCGAGTAATATCCTTTGCTTTATTATATTAGAGGTTATTTATAGAAAATATCAAACAAAGTGTTAACCATAGATAATCCAAATTCCGAACAAGTTCGATAAATTTGTTATTAGGAATTTGAAATCAATTCCCTTCAAATTATTCAAATAAAAATAAAATTCTAAAGATTTTTCCGTGCGTATTTGCTCTTGAAGGTATTTCCCAAAGGGCATCGACATATACTTTGACAACGTAGGAGGGCAAATGTTGGAGGAAGTGCTTCTTCAAATGAACATCCACGGAAGAATTGCGGTTTCAGGGTCAATTTCGCAATACAATTTGATTGGACCAAGTGAAGGCGTTCGTAATATGTTTAGCCTAATTGAAAAACGTCTCACTATGCGAGGCTTCGTTGAATTAGACCACAAGCAAATAATTCCTAAGTATGTTGATTGGGTCGTAAAGATGTTGGAGGAGAAGAAGGTAATATATGTCGAAGATGTGAGTGTAGGTTTGGAGACTGCAGCTTCTGCTTTTGTTGGCATATTTCAAGGCCACAATATTGGTAAACAAATTGTTGTTGTTGCCAATGATTGATTCTTTTGTTTTTCTTTTCGCTAAAAAGGTTGATCAATAAGAAAAGACGGATCGTGGTTTAGTTTGCTATATTTACGGGATCACTGTCTATTTATCGAGCTCTCGGCCGTGAGATTGCTTATGTATGATTTTCGGTTGTTGAGTCAGACATGGTTGTTTAACATTTGCGATTTTATGATGTATTTATCAAAAATTGACAAAAACATCGACATGTATGTGTCGAAAATTGTCGGCGGGTTTCAGACAAAAAAAAGAATTCAAAATCGAATTCGAAGCTCAAAAAAGACATTGATACATACCTTAATGTGTTCTCCTTTGTCGTAAACTACCATTTTGTTGTCGTTTGACTCCATTTTGCAGGTTGTGTGAGGTATTAATATCTTTAGTTTTGAGATTATTTAATTAGGAGGGTTTGTTGTGGGGAAGGTGGAGGACAAGGGATTTGTGAATAAGGAGATCAGTTTTAGGGGTTTTATGTGTTTGGTATTGAAGAAAGAAAAATGAGATTTTTAATATTTTTATGGTAGTGATGTTCATTAAGGGTATTTATGTCATTACCTATTTATTATCTAATTTTTATTTGTTTAGTATTAAGTGAGAAAAAAATTGGTATTAGTTTTAAGGGTTTTTTTGCAAAAACCAACCCCCTGTAATCTAAAATTGCAGAAAAAACCGTCGTGTTAAAACAAATAGCAATAACCCCTCTAGGAAAATTAGTCAAAGGCAACAAGGGCCCTGCCAGCTTATCGTGTGCTCCACACGCGGATTGTGCGACTGGGGGTGTATTTTTCATCCGAAAGGACCAAAATGCCCTTTAAATTATAAATTTCAAAAATTACAGATTCGCCCCGAAATTCAATATGCCCCAAAATGAAGTTTTCAAAAAAAATTCAATTCAATCCTTAACCTTTTCAAAAAAGTCATATTCTCCAAAATAAACAAAAAAAATTCACTAGACCAGCTTCACACCATCTCCGACGTCTTCGTCATCAGAAAACATGAATCTCGATTTCTACTCCAAAACGGCATAGTCGAGCCCACCTCCGACCCGCACTCGAACTCCGAAACACTGTTGTTTGGAAGTCGGTAGCATAAAATAGATCTAAATCGGCTCCAATTCGTTCTCGGGTTCGAGGGTTGGCAGCTTACCTCCCAAACCTCGATTCTAAATTTCGTAAACCTTGATTCGTATATGAGTGAGGTCGAATCCAAAACCACCTCCACCACGATCACCGCCATAACCACCTCCACCACAGCCGCCGCCATAACCACCATACCCAGGCCCGTTCCTGAGAATTTGGGGGCCCTATGCGAGGTTTAAAGAACAATTGAAAGCTGGGCCCTCTATTTGATAAACCATTTTTTTCTTTTACTAATGGGGTGTTCGAAATTGAATGTATTAAAAAAATATAAATAATATTTTTCTAAATATGATGAAATAAAATATTACGGGGGTTCAGGGGCGGTGCCCCCGAAATATTTTTTGAAATATATGAATATAAAGTAGCTAAAAATGTGGAAAAAAATTCAAAATTAACAATATGATTTGCTGGTTCACTTCCTTCACATATAATCTTTATAGCAAATAGACTTCATAAATATTTATAAACTTGAATACACTAATGAATATTGGTTCTTATTTTAGAATAAAAATAATTAACTAAGACATTATAAAATTAATATTTAGGGGCCCCAAAGTTCAGAAAATTGCAAAAATATCTATTGATCATTTAGCTTAAATTGATTTTAGAACCGATTAAATAGAAAAGTTCAGAGAATTAAATAGAAAAATAATGCATCAACACACTCTTGTGGGGGAGAGACAATTAAAAGACGTATAACAACTAACGTGTTCTGTGTGTACAATAAAGGAAAAAATCCTTCGTTACACGATTCTTGTAATTTATTATACGAGACTGTAGGTATGTTTATCTAGTATACTTATATGAGTTGGTTGTAGGTTTCTTCATTATAAAAAAAAAAAAATACAATAATAATACAGAAAAAAAAGAAATCGGTCTTTTTTAAATGAAGTGTTAGTCATTATATGATTTCTAAAGCAATTTTTTTACTGTTCCAGAAAGTAGGGAGGGAGAGCTAAGGATTCTGTGATTTGTGTTCAACCTATCCACAGTTGTATTATATTTGAAAAAGAAAGTACACACACACATACGAAAAATTGCGGTCACCCCTGAACTGAGGTTAAATTACGAAAAAAATCCGTTATATTTGGTTAATTAAAGCGACCCTCAACTATAAATATTTGGTTATATTTGGACCAATTGTCGGACTAAGAAGCCCAAAACAGAAGGCCCATTAACGAAGGCCCGAACTTATTAAATAGTAATTTAGCTAGATAAGGATGTCCTAAGAAGGGAAAGCCCAGTCTTTAAAACTTACACCCACTCCGTAATAAAGCGACAAAAGAGGAGATTGGGGTCCCGAAGGGGCTAGCGTTGCTCAAGAGATCTATCGAAGGCGGAGGGACCGAGCAAGTACGGGAAGGAAAACATAAATGCTCTGGCAACAACCCAGCGGCGCATTAAATGCTCTGACAGTGACATTTAATGCCCGGGTGACTAGGTGCGGCCGAAAAATCAGGAAAAGCCCAACACGCCTGAGACTGATCACTAGAAGAGTCATCATGATCCGGGCCGCCCGTCCGCCAGCGCCCGTCCTCCAGCAGGTAAAGTACGTTGTATGGCCGTTTGGCCTGGATTTAGGGCCTTGGTGGAATGGGCCTGCCAAGCAATATTAAAGGAGGCATAAGCCCGCCCAAGAGACCAGGTTTTTTACATTTTTTGATAAAGCAATACGCATGTCTAAAAGAAGGCCTACGAAGTTACACGTGAACCACTATTGACTTGACCGTCGGAGTGCTAACTCCGGCGTCAGTCCGGTTTCTTTTTTTGCAGGATAACCAACCTCTACAGAGAAGATTCGGAATCGTGTTTCTTTCGAACGGATCAACGTCCATACTTGCGGTGTCAAATTTAATGGAATCTTTCAGATTATATGGAATATTCTCCAGTTTGCCTAGTTTACCTTATCCGAGCTTCACATTTTGAAACAAGATGATCATAAGATGTGTCTCTTGGTTTATAAATATCAGATTGTGGTGCATCAAAAACTGCATTTTTGCACAAAACGAGTACAAACTAGAGAACACTCCACGGAATCTAGAAGATTATGTTGAATTTGACACCAAAAGAATGGACATGTAAGCAGATTCATAGTTAAGGGGATAATTGTAATTACCCAAACAAAATAGACTTTTTCGTAATTTGACATTATCTCAGGGGTAGCCATAATATACCATATATATATATCCACACAAACACAAATATATAGGAATAAGTACACTTTTGGTCAATAAAAAGTACACTTTTGGTCCCTATACTTACCACCTAAAATGATTTTCATCCTAAAACATTTTTCCGCCACAATTGTTGTCCTTAAGCCTAGCTACCACCTTTTGACAAGTTTGATTCGGCCGTTAAAATTCGTTTCTCTATATTCCTTTCTCGTTGATAGCGGACTGCCAAACATGTTTAACAACTATTAATTAGGTGGAGGAAGAAATTTAGGTCAGAAATTAGGTTTGAGCTTTTCAATTATGACTCTAGAAGTTATTTTTGTAGCTCTTTGGTGGTGAGCTGAATTAATATGGGAGATATTATTAATGAAGAGTGATTAGGTGTCTTCCAGCTAATTTTCTGGCTGCCGAATGGACATCACGAGGGGCGCACGTAACGACTCTATCCAACTTAACAGCCAAATTTGACGTCTGAACTAAAATTGCCAAAAAGTGACAATGCCCTCCAGAAAATGGCTAGTTAGGGCAAAGTGCAACCAAAATAATATTTCGAAGAGGAAATATCTTTTTTTTCAAATATTTAGGGAGGAAAGTACGAAAATGGAAATTTTATAGGGGGTGTAAGTGCATTTTGTCCAAAATAAAATTAGGCCAACTAAATCATCATTTCAAACCTTTGCCGTTGTCTTCTCCGACTTTGCCTCCAACTCTTTCCAGCTACCACTTCGGAGGAAGGCCCACCGGAATATTCGAGTCCCACTGTGAATCTTAGGTGAGTCAGTTCAGATTGTAGATTATATTTTCATTGTTAATAGCTTTTATTTTCTGGGTTTTTTTTTTTTGTTTGTTTTTTTTTTTTTGAATATATTTCTTTGTTGTGTAATTCTCAACTTCAATCAAATTGAATTATACCGATTTCCGGGAATTTTGGTAATTTGAGAAGTCAAGAAAACTGATGAAGTAAACTCTGCTGTCACCTTTTTGATTTCCTTTCAGTTGTATGTGCGATGAGCCTCTTATAAAATGATGCGTACATACTGTTCGACGAAATGCTTGAATGAGATAATCCTTTGGATTTTTTTTTCTTGATATATTCATTTATGACTTATGGAGGCTGGCAATGGCTGCATATCTACGAGCACCTGTGAAAATACATGTAGAAAGAAACGAAGGAGCTACATATTATTGAAACATAAATTAACTTTTCTGTAAGATGAAAGATGAGTATGTATATGTTCCTTACATATAAGTATAAATGTGAATATGTATATAACAGTGCAGATGTAGTTGTTCTAGTTTATCGTTTACGACATGCAACTGTTACTGCAAATTGTCTCTTGATTCGTTCTTCAGTTTATTGGTTCAATCCACATTGATTGCACTATCTCTAATTTCAAAGCATATATATATATATATATGCCGAGATTGTTAAGAATACATCGTATGCTATTTTTCAGCAAAAAAATGAGCAGTAATGACGTTGAAATTGCGAATGAGTTGAGCTCCAGAGAGCAGTTTGATGAAGGTGAAAGTGGAGTGCAAGTCACGTGCTTTACAGAAGTATCAAACGATTCTACCCTCCATTTTCAGATAATTCGTCTCCATAAGCAGGTCAGTGAATATCTTTTTTTACATACTTTTTATCTTCTAAATTACGCTTGATGAACTTTAATGTTTTTAAATTTCAATGTGTTAGTTAATTTTCAGAAGTAGTACCGACACTTTTTGTTGCTCCTGAATCTCTTCGGCTCCAATCTTGTTTATTAATAGTTGGAGTTTGCTATTATTTCACGGATTCTTCTTAATCTTTCATTAGCTTGTCTATGTGCTTAACACCAATTTAAAATGGGTTGAAATCATCATCTGTTTAGTGTTATCTATAGTAATTAGGTATTGTCTTCGTTTATTTTCTGATGTTGTAAGCTAAAAATTCGGAACGTACGCCTTTATATTTTCTATTAAGTCAATCTATAGCGCACTAAATTATCTATGACTGAAGTTGAGTATCTCTCTCTGTTTCTGCTGGTATATATGCAATTTTTCACTCCAACAGAACGAATTTTTATCATGGTTTCTTTGTGTAGATTTATGCATGGATTGGTTACAACTCTGCTAAATTCGGACATCTATATGCAGCTGCATCGACACGACCAGTAAGTTCGAAATATATTTTGGGTAAATTACGATTAACTCCATTAAGTTCAAATGTGACTAGAGCGTATTTGTTAGTTGTTACACTGCTACAAACCTCAGCAGGGTGGTTGTAATTTCTTATGCGCTTGTTGCAATTAGATTACATATTTTGCGGGAGGAAACCGTAACTTTCGCTATTCTTTTATAGTTTCTTCGTTTATTCATTCCTTATCAATTGTTTCAAGATTGTTTTGTTCTCAATTGAGCAAAGATCGTATTGTTTCGAGAGAACTCTTTTCTCAATTAAATAAGATAATCTTTCTAGGTACAACTTTTGTAGCAATTTGACAATTGTATATTTTCTCGTTCATATTCTAACTATACGACATCATGAAACAGAACAATACAATTGGTGTAACTGCTTTAATTGGAGGGTCGTCTGATAACACGGGATCGGGTATTGCACGTAGATTAGGTAATGTACTATTAAATCAATACGCTTATACACGATCCTGTAATTGTGGCTGATTTTGTGATTTCAATTTCAGTTCTAAAAACCGGTCTGAATATCGTACTTGCTTGTAATATACCGAAGAACAACCCCATGCTTGAGGTTAGTTTCCCTATTAGCAGTTTTGCTCAGTCGTAATTTCTTTTGTTTCAGATTTCTTTTTCAAACCTAACGAGGCGTGCGATTTTCTGCCCTCTCTAATCTCATTATTCGTTGTATTGGTTTCGTCACTATTTTCGCCATATGAATTGCGTATCTATTATGATGTGTTCAGGCAAATGCAGAGAAAATACTGGTGCAAAAGCTAATTAGTCTTGGATACACAAAGCCAAAAATCTAATTGGAAAACCTCCCGACAATTTTATATCTTTTTATCTCGTTAATTGCGTGTTTGCTAGAGTCAATTCTTCGATTCTTAATGTTCTCCTGTTACATTGATTCTGGAAGAGTTTACTGGAAACGGTATATCGTTTGGATTGTTGTTTAATCATTAGTGTAACTGAGGATGAACATCAAGTATGTATTTCTTATTCTGAAAGGTTTGTATATGCAGACTGCTCTCGAGTAAAATGTCGAACCTTATCTCGTTTCAGATGACGTATGCTTGCAACTCTTATGAATTCAGTTATTTTTTGCTAAATAAAATTAGTGATTGATTTCAAATATTTTCGATGTGTTTTAAACGGGTTTCTTATTAATTGAATTCTGTTCGATATTGAGTCAATCGTGACTCGTGAGACACCTAGCATGTAGGTCATCGTTAACCTAATTTTCTGATAAATTCAATCACTTGCTTAAGATAAAAGGCCAATTCCAATTGTTGTGTAATCGCCCAATCAAAACTATATTCTCACATCAAATATTTCCATACAATCCCCTTAAAAACCGAAGGATTCACAGATTTGTGTGTGCTCGATTAATCAATCCATGACTGGCTAACAAAAGAGTGGCAAATTACAAGAGACTTGCACTTTGAAGTGCGATTCAAAAGACACTATAATCAACATACATCGATATGAAGGCTACTACTATATTTACAATTTAACTGCAAAGGCAGTCGACAAAAACCAAAACCAAAAGATGATACGTTTAAAACTCGATACCGCTATTCAACTGAAGAGAGAAAGAGGGTCTCCCGTAACTGCCGAGAGGAGTTTCGACTTTTAAAACTACCCCTGCGTTCCCGGTATTCCCATTCCATTTGGACCTGCCAACCTAGATTTCGTATTTGAGGAAACAACATAAAACGTTTATTACCACTTCCGATGAGAAAAGAAACACCAACCATGTTCAGATAGTGCTAAATAAGACATAAAGTTCACAGTATTAACCTTGGATAAAATATAAAACACAATCGAGAAAGATAGTTTCAATGAAGAGTAACTTACAGCTACGGATGCAAACGCAGAAGAATGTGTCGCGAGGGCACAGCCGCAAATAAGATTCAATTCCTCCTTCACAGAATGTGTAAGTTCCATCCGCAACCCAGGACATCTTCCACCAAACGTTGGGCATAAACTGAAAATAGAGAAACATACACATGTGAAATACGGGCATTTGCACCTAACTTTGATCAATAGGGTTCGAGGTTGGCTTCCAATTGCGCTACTATTTGTAACAGGATTTGAATTTATTTTTCAAAGAAGAAAAATAATAAAAACCGAGCATTAAAGGATTTGAAACAGGACTTCTAATGTAGGTTTTTATAACGAACAAAGCAATCACTATTACCTGCATTGGATGGTTGGCCTCACCATGAGGCCGGATCTCTTCCACGCCAACGACTGCTCCAGCCCCAAAGCAAATGATTTATCAGGCCACTGCACTGCAGGTGTTATTCGTGTTCCCCACTTATTCTTCACAAGATTAAATAACGATATCAGTGCTCAATGGTCAAGCAGAAGAACAAATGTCGTAAATAAGTTCAGATAAAAACATTTCATGGCCCGAATTGGAGAGTAGATTGATTCTGATCTCTCATTGATTCGTCTAGTATCTAAATATCGGTTTACTAGAGCAAAGATAACCATAGTTGTACCTTGGCAGAGAAACTGAACTTCATTTCTCCTGGAAATTGACCCTGTGCTTGAAGTAATCCTCCGCATAGGGGCATAAACGCAGTGCCCGATAAACCCTCACCAGATACAAATGTAACCTGGCCATTTGGAAACTGCAAATCCATGAAAGACTGCAAAGAGGAGAAAGGAAAGATTAGAAGCATTTTAAGTTAGGAAATCTAAACTTCTTCCTAACTATATAAAGAGAGCTTTACCTTAAAAAAATATATTTCCCTCTCCCTCAATAATAAAAACAGCAACATTTAAATGAAACAAATCATGTAAATAATGAATCGAGACTCACACATTCCATATTGTTGAGGCAGAGCATTGACATCAACAGCCACCTTCTATGCTTTGACCACACAGCAGGACAAAGAGAATGCCTTCCATTCTGTGCAACATTAAAAAGAGAAAAGTAATAAAGGTTATAACCCAAGCAAGCTATATTAATCGTGGTCTACGCAAACACTTTATAGTTTAAAATAAATGTTTTTCATTAATAGTGAATGAATGCATCTAGAAAAGTAGTTCACCACACATCCTCAATAATGTAGAATTTATCGGAAAACCAAATAATGATATTCGTCCACATCCATTCATTTGAAATACTACGTAAACTAAATTATCTAAAAGTAGACACTAGACAGAGATAGAGAAACTATATCACTAGTATTCATTTGCTATTCACTAGTATTACTTCTTCACAAAAGTGAACTATATCCAGTGACAAACATTATGTATTTACTCAAATTACAGAGATGGAATGACCACGGGATAAATCATACTGACTCGTTTAGGGAACTCACATAAACATCGGCAACTATGCCAAAACTAGACAATAGCAACTCAACAAACTATCAATTAACATTTTATAACAGCTTAATTAGTACTCCGTACCTTCCTATCATATCCATACCACAGCAAGTTCTGTTTCGACAAATGTACAGGCAACAGAAGTGTGGAATCACGGACAAATAGTACAGGCCCGAGCTGAACAAGGAAAAGGGATGAATTCTGATTGCCTGATATTGAACTTCCTTGCGACGCCTCTACTCTCCATAAATCTCCCCTGGCAAGCATAGAACTTTCGATGTTGCTAGTTCTACTGTCATAGGTTGTTGTCACATTGAAAGTACCCTGCATATGGAGAAAAATTGGAACTTAAACAACAGAGAGGTAAGGAAAAGTATAGGAAGGTGAATTGAAAAACGAGACAGCCACAAACATCAATTACTAATGCTTAAGTAAGGAGTTGTGACTCAGACACAAGCATGCATAACAGAGATGTCAGCAATTTATTACATAACCAATTACTTCAAATAACGTGATAATCCTGAAATTTAGAATGCACGGTGTATCTGGGACACTATACATAGCCATATAGCGAGTAGTCGTCAACTATCCAATAACAAACCATTTTAATGAGAAGACTAATAAACGAATATGCTAAGAAAACAGTGTCTTGCCTAACGATAAATTATCTGTTCACATAGTTATATTTACCTGCGATCGACCCAAATGTTTCAATGCCTTTGCACTAACATCAACAGTCTCGCTCTCGCTCGAATCCTCTACGAATACAGTACCATTTTCAGACACCCCATATTCCTTGAACCGCTCTGCCAAAGACCCCAAATCCTCCTGCAGAGTAATACCCATATTCGACCTCGATCCATGCTCCTCCCCTCCCAGCGCCACCGCCACATTTTCACCGTGACGGAAAGGCACAGGCAGCCGCCTGAAAAACTGATGAACCACACCATTTAAACACGCCCCGAAATCCACCCCCGCCTGCCCTATTTTGTTCCCAATATCGAAAACTCCATTGATCGGTGAACTATCCAGAGAGATCCCGAAGTCATTCTTCATGAAATTCTGGGTTGGAAACTCGACTTCAAACAGCTTCGGCATTGGAGGGTTCGGCCATGGGAACGAGGGTGGAGTAATATGAGTTTGAATTAAATCCGTGAAACCATTCGCAAGCCTATCGGCTAAATCCTGACCGTGGCGCTGCACCTCCTCCCATGCTTCAAACGATCTCTCCACAGACATCATCCTCAACCAAGTATTTACCTTTTTTTAAAATTGAAACCCTAATTATCCCAACTCGGTTAAATCATCCAACTCAGTAACTTCGAGAAATAAAACAATACCCACAAAAATATCACAAGACGAAATACTCAGAGAAACCAATCATCTGCAGGAAATCGGCAAATCCGTAACTAAAACCACAAAAAAACTGCAAATCTCGATTCCGATTATTCAACCCAGGAGCACAATCGAACAGGAATCTCCGACAAATCAACCGATATTACTCATCGGGGTGGCTGATTACCGATTACAACAACTCCACGAACTGCAGCAAAGTACTCTAAATTTTTTTTTCGCGACGGATAATATGAAATTCAAAAGCAAACACAAACAAAAAAAAACCGAAAAAGGAAAACCAGAATCGAGGAAGAAATCGGAAGAGATGAAGCTATATTAGGATATTATCGGAAACTAGGGTTTGGAGATATGTAGATTTTTCACCCCCCACAAGCGGCCTTAAATTCCAAAACAACAGTCTGATCTTTTCAGTGTGTGTATCTCTGTGTGTAAATGTGCGTCCAAAAGAGGGATAGAGATATATATATATATTTACGACAATGCCATTCAGCGTTGACGCGTGCAATTGAAGATCAAATTACCACAATAAAATTTTCGAAATATCTACAGTTATTAAATCGGTAAATAGCACTTAACCCCCTGTGTTACAAGTTTTTGCAAACGACCCCCATGTGCTCGTAATATAAGCACATAACTCCTCTTGTGGTTTATGAGAGTAACTTCTGTTAGTTTTTTCGCCAAACCTAACCGCGCTTATCGAATTTCAAAGGGGTCATCTGCAAAAATGAAAGAACAAGGTGGTTCATTTGCAAAAAAAATATGTTGACGTTTGATATTGGCGGTAAAGTTTGACGGAAAAACTAACGGAAGCTACCTGTCAACCGCGAGGGGGTTATGTGCTGATACTAAAAGCATAAGGGGGTCATCTGCAAAAAAAATACTTTGACGATTAATATTGGCGGTTAAATTTGACGGAAAAATTAACGGAAGTTATCTCCATTAACCACGAGGAGGTCAAGAACATAAGAGGGTCACCTGCAAAAGCTTGTAACCAGATGGGGGTTAAGTGTTAATTACCCTTATTAAATTTTAGCTTTTAAGATGATAATTAGGCGGGTGTTAAGTTTATTTTCTTATTAGGGTAAATTACAAGCAAACCCCTGAATCATAATTAAATTACGAAAAAAATCCTTATGTTTGGAGAATTCAATCTATCATCCCATCAACTAGGAATTTTTTTACACTTCCACCCTTATTGTGTCAAATTCAACATAATCATTTAGATTCAGTGAAATATTCTCTAGTTTGTACTCGTTTTGTGCAACAATACAACTTATGATGAACCACAATCTGATATATACAAGCCAAAAACACATCTTATGATCATCTTACTTCAAAATGTGGAGTTCGAATGGGATAGAAGTTTTATCATAGAACGGGTTCAAAATTGAGAGTATTCCATATAATTTAGAAGATTCCACTAAATTTGAAAATGTAAGAGTGGATGTGCAAGAAAATTTATAGTTGAGGTGTGGTTGTTATTACCCAAACATGAAGGAGTTTTTTCGTAATATGACCATACATCAAAAGACGGTTGTAATTTACACTTTTTATTAAAATTAATAAAAGGAAGACTCGACAGGGGCAACCCGACCCGTGTGGGACCATATTTTTGGTAAAAGTAACATAGAAATAAAATGAAATTGAAATGTAACGAAAATAGGAGGATATACTAGAATTTTGTGTGGGCCAAATTTAGAGGTATATTAATATTTGCAGATGTGGTCCCTTGTCAATCATATTCATTCCCCTTACGCCCTATTTAATTGTTTCTCCATATTTAATTTGGATATTTGTAGTCTATTTTAATTTTTTTATGTGATCCTTTGAGTGGTTCAATTTCTACTAGGACCACGACAATTATTCATCCATGCTTTTTATTTATCCTAAATAAAAGGTTGGAAATAAAGTTAAGCTAATATTGAAGGTGACTTAACAATTAATTGTTCTAGAAGTATAACGAAGTTCAAAAATTATAATTATAAGTATTTGGCCAACTATAAATTAAAAGGTAAATTACAAACACCCCATGAGGTATTGTCAATTTACAAAAAAAAAACCCTCTTGTTTGGATAATTACATTTACCCCTCAACTATTTTTTTCTTACACCTCCACCCTTATGGTGTCAAATTCAACATAATCATCTAGATTTCGTGGAATTTGTTTTAGTTTGTACTCGTTTTGTGTAAAAATACAGTTTCTGATGCACCGCAATCTGATATATACAAGCCAAAAAACACATATTATAATCATCTTGCTTCAAAATATAGAGTTCGAATGGGATAAAACGGGTACAAAAGTGATAATATTTCATATAATCTCGAAGATTTCACTAAAATTAAGGGGTTGAGGGGATGGTTGTAATTATCCAAATAAGAGGGGGGATTTTGTAATTTTACCATACCTCAGGGGTGGTTATAATTTACCCTAAATTAAAAGACCACGTAAATATTGCACGTCCATAATTAAATTACTATATCATATACATAGTTTAATTATCGTTACATGTAAATCAGCTTTATCATTAGTGCAGAATTTAAAGTATTATCTTGAAAATGATAGATTTAAGTAAAAGAAAAAGGAAAAGAAAATTAAAATAAATAAATGTATGACATAGAATAAATTAAAAAAAAAAACAAAAAGGATAATTGATGAAGTTAACTAGGGTTATTTCTATGCTACACCCGGTGAAGGTTACACCGGGTGATTTTTACCGTTGATCTACACACATCAATGTGGGTGTGTGCGTGTTTGTGTGCATATGAATGGTAAAGATCTACCCGGTGTATTCACCCGGTGTAGCATAGTATAAGCCGTGTACGAAGCATTTGAACAATATTGATGCATCTAGCATATGGCATTCAAGGAAATGTAATGATGCAAACATATGTATCATAAATAAATATATACTTTAAATGAAATATTTTTGAAAATAAAAAGGATGTCATAAATAATATTGTACATTATGAGATGATTTTTTTTACGATAAGATTTTTTGTGTATTTTTATGGAATGTTTGTTCGACGGACTCCCACCAACCCTTACCGATATATAATCGAGCAAATTTAACAAATTTGATTTTTTGTAATGCAGTTGTTGAGAGGAAGATTGTTGGAGTTCTTCTATTTCCTCGAAATAGCATACGGACACGTTTGACTTTCGACGAACACAATTCTTGAGAGGGAAAATGTTGACCAATTGATTTATGGATAATTGAGCGATCATACGTACGATTCTTTTAAATGCATTATTTTCCTTTTTCGAGGAATATATATGGTTCTTTTGTGTTTTCTTAAATAATTAAATACATACCAAATAAATGAAATATTTCTTATTCATTGTTTATTTCAAAATTAATAATGCACCACAAGACTTTTTTTTGTCAATTGGTATGTAGTGTACAATCTTCTCATTATATTTACGTGTTAATAAAGTTTTATCAAACTAATTGTTTGAATAATAATTCAATATTAGGTGTAAATTTTAAAGAATGACATCATTTAGATATGGGTAAATTACGGACCACCCCTAAGATAAGGTATAATTACGAAAAAATCCCTCTTGTTTGCATAATTACAACCACTCCTCAACTATATATTATCTTACACGTCCATCCTTACTGAGTCAAATTTACCTAGGCGTTCATTCTGCTAAACCGATCGAATCGAACCGTACGAAAATTTGTACATACCGATTGTATATATATATATATATATATATATATATATATATATATATATATATATATATATATATATATATATATATATATATATATATATATATATATATATATATATATATATATATATATATATATATATATATATATATATATATATATATATATATATATATAAGTACTTAAACTAAAACTAATGTAAAAAAATCAAAAAAATTAATAACATTTTGGTAAATTGTTTATTTATCGAACCAAAAGCTAAACGATATGAAATTTTGGCTTACTCTGCAGTTTCTGTACAATTTTACCGAATAAACTCTCCTAAATTTATCAACACGAGGGGGTGTTTGTTTTATGCATACAAACAAAATATTTTTTTTCCGTAATTTGACATTATCTCAAAAATGGTCGTAATTTGCCCATGTTGATATTATGGCCCTCACTTTTTTTTGGCAATATAATCCTTTATACCTGCATTAATATTAATGATTAATTATTATTTTTTTCATGTATAATTTGTGTTAATTTAATTTTCAAGAAAATTTAATTATTTTAAATTTCGTCACAAAAATAATAGTATTAGAGAGGTTTTGCCAATAAAAAATTTAGAGGAAGCGTATAGAACTTCACTACGTTTGCCTTCAATAATTTATTTAGATTTCTTCCCCCTCCGTTTCCATGTTACCCACATTCTGTAAACCCTAATTTCTCAGGATGAACTAATCATGGTGGAGGAATTGAAGACCTCATCCATGGCCGCCAAATTGCAGTACCCCCAAATTCAACTCGACGATTGCGAGCCCGAAAATTGCTCATCAAGGGTAAAATTTTGAAAAAAAAAAAACATTTTTTTTTCGTCTTTGAAATTTATGCCTAATTAGGGTTTTGCTACTTGTTTGCTTTGGGTTCTGATGGCACTGTTCATAACTAGGATTTCTTGATATAGAAAAACAAAATCCGATTTGCTGTGCTATTTAAGATGACGTGATCATGAAATCATTTCTTTTGTTTATGGTCTGTTCCTTTGGATTTATTTTTCATAATAGTATTTTTTTTGTTCCTGCAATTGATGAATATAAGCTTTAATTGGAATTATCCTTAGATTTTAACTCGAGAAGTAATTATCATGATAGTATTAACCGGGATTCGTTCAAGTTCGAGTTTGTGTCTGCTTTGATTTACTTACCAACTATACAGTCTGTTTTGCTCGAATTGGTCAACAGATTAAGGAGCCTGAATTAAGTTCTATTCGGAATTAAGTTTTCTATTTATTTTTCGTCTCCAAGGTGAAATTACGGAATGATGAAAGTGAGATTCCGTATTAGGTTTACAATTGAGAATGTGACTGGTTGAATAGTTTTACAGTGTCGTTGTTTTTGAAATATTATGCGTATAATAATATATGAAATCGGTCAGAAAATTCAAAATAGTAATTCATTGCTGCCCGTTTTGTTGATTTTATCTATACATACATCTTATGCTGATGTATTTGTATAAAGTATAACCTATGTGTGGAATGATTTAATGTGAAGTGAAGGGCAGTCAATTGGTTTTTCACTTTCTGTTCAATAAGTGGTCAATGTCGATGTACAATTTAGATAAATTCTTAATATGCAGGTTATCGAAGATGTTCATATGAATGTGGGAGGAGCCTGTAACTTGGGATCATCAGATAATGATGTACGTGAATCCATGGAGTATCCGATCAAGAAAGAGGATGAAATGGAGCTAAGTGGGGCTAGCGATGAGCAAAAAAATGAGCTAGCTTCTGCCAGTCAAAAGGTGGATAATTGTTTTTATTACGACACACCACTTTCCGAAGAAACGGGTGTTTGGATTCCCGTCTCGGTTCCACCGTTGCCGCACGAGGAAATGGAATGGAACAGGGGCCTCTATTTGAACGGGGCCCACTTGCCCGACGGCGATTTGGGTTGGAACGAGTTTATCGGGGAAGATAAAGAGATGACCATGTGGGATGTGGTTCTTGATATGATGTTAGCAGCTAGAGGAAAAATCAGCGCTCTTACTTCTTACGACGCACACGCATACGGCATATCGTGGATGTCGAGCCTTCTTCTTGAGCAAGCTTGGAAAGAGATGGCCCAAACTCTCACGGATGCTAACTTCGGCAAAATGAAGGACATTTTGGAATCGGAGCCTCCAAAATGGTTGCCCGATAGTGCTTCTTCTGCTTGTATGCTTTGCAACGTGCGTTTTCATCCCATCATGTGTTCAAGGCATCACTGCAGATTCTGTGGGGGGATTTTCTGCAATAGTTGCTCTAAGGGACGGAGTTTGTTGCCTTCGAAGTTCCGAACGGGGGACCCACAGAGAGTATGTGATGTGTGCTGCGTTCGGCTTGAAGACGTACAGGCGTGCTTGATGAACCAAGTTAGCCGTGCGGCACAGCCGCCAACTCATGATCTGACGGATTTGAGTACGTTGAGATCTTGGCTTAACTTCCCGTGGGTCCATTCTATGGAGTACGAGATATACAAGGCCACAAACACCATTCAAGGTTACACTAAGGTACGCATTGTGAGATCTTGTGCATCGCATTGTGAGTTTACTGTATGTTTATGGTTGAGAATATTACTGTGTCGATTATAGGTTGGACAATTGACACCCGAAAAGTCAATACCGGGTGCAATATTAAAGCAAGCTAAGGGACTTGCTATCTTAACTGTTGCAAAAGTCGGAGTGATGGTTACGTACAATATTGGCACCGGGATAGTGGTTGCTCGAAGAGAAGATGGATCTTGGTCGCCACCATCTGCCATTGCATCCTTCGGCATTGGCTGGGGAGTGCAGGTTCGTGAGTTGAATTTCCCACTTTTTTTTTTAATTCGTATCCCTCTCTCGAAAATGAAATAGAAATAATGGCCCAAAAACGAGGCCAAACGTATGTTTTCTTGATTGATCAATAGAACAAAAATTGAGGTTGTCGTTAAGTTGCTTTTGTTTTTGACAGGCTGGCGGGGAACTGACTGATTTTATTATTGTGCTGAGAACAAATTCGGCTGTCAAGACGTTTAGTGGGAACGCCCATTTGTCGGTTGGAGCAGGTTTAAGTGCCGCTGTTGGTATTGTTGGAAGGGCTGCTGAAGCTGATTTACGAGCTGGCGATGGTGGTTATGCTGCTTGCTATACATACAGCTGCAGTAAAGGTACTTTATGTATTGATATGTATCGGGACATTTCACAAAAAAGTATTTGTTGCTGTAAATCTAATTACGCAGTTAATCTTCAGAATTTTTTTATTTTATTTATTCTCACCAGAATAGTCGAATCGAGAACTACGTTACTTGTTCCATGTGCTTAAACTTCAACTTCCAAGTGAATCTTCTTCTGCTTAACTGCTTAAAAAAAATGACGAGCGAAATTCGTGTTGATATTCTCCATGTTTATTTTCTGGTTTAATATACGAAAGAAATAGTATTTAACAAGATTGCTGCAATCATTACTGCGCTTTGCAGGTGCATTTGTGGGTTGCTCTCTCGAAGGGAATATAGTGAAGACCCGAAAACAAGAAAACTCGAGGTTTTACGGTAACCAATCCATATCTGCAGCAGATATTCTTCTTGGTTCGATGCCTCGCCCTCCTGCAGCATCTGCGTTGTACAAGACGCTTTCAGAGTTGTACCAGAAACACTGAAGTTGTTCGGTCGACATTGTCAAAAACAAATCTCCGTTACGCCGTAAATGTATATGTCTTTCCATGTATATATATTATGCTTCAATTCTTTATCCCTATTTGATCAGTTGGCAAATGCTTGTATAGTCAAAAACAAAAAAAAAAACAAAAAAAAAAAAAAGAAAGCCATTGAAGAACAAAAATTATTTAGTCCCATTTGAAACTCAGTATTTATAACACGCAATAGTATCATTGAATTTGATCTTCATTTGTACTCCTAATAATATATTTTTTTTTTTTTTGTAAATATTCAAATCCTGTTAGAAATTGGAGAAGTAGGGGGAGACAGGATTCGAACCCTAGACCTCTACTCTAATAGTAGAGGCTATATACCAACTCTCGGAAATTGCACTTAATTTTTCTATAGTTACAAACGTTTGGAACACATAAACTCGTTTGTGGTTGATAAAGGTAGGGTCCGTTAGTTTTTCCGTCAAAATTAACTGGGTGCAATTGAAATAAAGGCCTCGTACTTGTTTTTTTTTTCTCTTCAAGGGCTTAAAGTATTAATTAAGTTTTCTTGAGGACTAGTTAATAATACTTGAACTGTTAGAATAAAGTTTAATAAAAAAATTGGAGAGAGTCCACAAACAAAAGAAAAGTATAAAATCCATTTCTTTTTTCCTCAAATTTAGGATTGAGAACTTCTTAAAATAAATCCACAAACAAAAGAAAAGAATTTTTTAGGATTGAGAACTTCAATATAACTTTGTGGAATAATGTATATATTTATTACTCAAAAAAAAAAAAAAAAAAAAAAGAATAATGTATATATTTAGAATGTAATATTACTGATTTAAAAAAAGTTCACCAAAAAATATTATTAAATGTTAAAAAAAGAGAAAAATAGTCAAAAAATTACTTAAAATTATATATTATAAATATTTTATTCCGAAATTCCCGATCAAATATTACCGTTACACGCCACCTTCACCCACCACACCGGCGCCGTGGTTTTCCCGTTCTGGTATTACCTTCGTCGTTCCCAACCAAACTGAGAAAACACACACACACACACACACACGATTAATGGAAGATTCTCAAATTCGTAGCAGTATAAATCGAACGCAATTCAGAAATCCAATTTCCATGTCAATAATACCATTTCTACTGCGCCACTCAACGTTTTTCCTCTTCCTTTTTCACCACCGCCGCCACCGTCAATGGCGCCACCAAATCCTACTCCGCCTTCCTCAGCCTCCGCCGCGAGTAACTCTGACGCTTCAAACACCTCCTCCTCCTCCTCTCCCCTCCCACCGCTTCCACGGTCCTCTATCGCCGCCGCCGCCGCTTCCTCTTCCAAAACGCTGAATTGTCTCCGGATCCTTTGCCCCAGTAGCTGCTGCGGCGCCGCTCATTCCACTACGGAGGCCGATGCGGTTGTTCCGCGGTTGCCCCGAGCGAACCCCGAACTCAAACTCGGTCCGGTCATCGGAATCCTCAGCCACCCAGGGGACGGGAATTCCGGCAAATTCAACAACGCCCCCAGCGCCTCGTACATCGCCGCCTCTTATGTGAAGTTTGTTGAGTCCGCCGGTGCTAGGGTTATTCCCCTCATCTACAACGAACCGTTGAAGGTTATTAACGAGGTAAACCACTGCTTAATTACTGTGTGATTAATGATTTGGATACATTTGTAAACTCGATTCTCAGTCTCTCGGATCATGTAATTAATCATGTGGATTTACTTAGATAATAAGGGATTAGGTATTTCTTCTATTATGATTAATTGGCAGATTGCAAGAGTTAACATTGTAATTAATTCTATGTTGCAGAAACTCAATTTGGTCAATGGAGTGATCTTTACTGGAGGGAGCTCCAAAAGAACTTCCTACTTTAATGTTGTCAAGTCAATATTCGAGGTACATTACAATCTCTAATACTTGTGCTAAAATTGTAACCACTATTTTCTCTCCTTCCTAATTGTGTTTTTCAAGTAGCTTATGAGTTATGAGTTATGAGTTTATGACTGTTTTTGTATCTGTTTTTGTTGCAGAATGTTCGGAGAATGAACGATGCTGGGCATCATTTCCCTTTGCTTGCAATCTGTTTAGGCTTTGAACTATTAACCATGGTCGTCAGTGAGGTAAGCCGTGTCGAAGCATGCATACATATATTTTTGTCAATTAAATCTGTCATTATTATTGGAAAACATGTCGACCGGAGCTTTATGAGATTCATTAAAAAATCATTTATGAACTGGCGGCCATCAGTGTGTATTAAAGTTCTGCCAGTTTGACTCATGGTACTGTGTAGAAGCTCGTTTCTTAGGATTTTTCTTGCATTGAGCCGCTTTTAGACTATGCTATGACTTCTAATTTGCATTCTAGTTCTTTCGACGTAGATTGATTTGATCGGCCTCGATGTGTTGGTCTATCTAACGCTACTATTTTATTATTGTTCAGAAAAAAAACATCCTGGAGAAATTCGATGCACTAAATCAAGCTACTACATTGGATAACATAGATGTGAATGGAAATTTATTTCAGAGGTAATATAACTGCACTTACTTTTTCACGATAAGTTTTCAGTTTGTTTTGGGATGGAAGTATTTCGACTTTAGTCGACATTACCTATTAGATGAATTTATGTTACTATTTCTTATGTGCGAAGTGCCTGTCTTGATTTCCACCTTTGGAGTATATTTATGCTTTACCTTTTGGATAAACAAAATATGATACCTAGTTTCCAAATTTTGTGGATTAGAATGGTGATTGATTTTTACAAGATGATAAACCACATAAGGATTCTTATGATTTACTTTTGCATTAATTTTACCGTTGTTTAATCATATGTTCTGAGGTTCCAGTTCCAAAATGCTTCCCATTGAGGGTTTGATCATATCTTATTCTGCTATCGTAGATTGGTATTGTTAATCAAAGATATCAATTTCCTTTCTCAGGTTCCCTGAGGTTTTGCGAAATAAACTAAGTACAAAATGCCTGGTTATGCAAAATCACAGTGTAAGTTCACATTCCTCTCTGTTTTCAGATGATGTGAGTGCTTTAAGATAAGTTCCTTTAAGCACTTTGAATGACATTTTTACTACTCGTACCCCTCACCTAACTCCTCAAAAACGAAAAAAAACCAATAAACGAAATATTGTCATATACTTCAAATCTGCAGTTATGTTTCATGAAATGTGTGACAGTTTCTGGAAAAAAATAAATCAAGTTCAAGGGGCATTAATACTTTTATTCTGCTGGAAAGAAGTCGAAAATACTCTCCGTCTTCATCAAAAAACAAATTAATCCTTCTCTTCTCTACCTTTTGTGTGACAGTATGGGATATCACCTGCGAAGTTCCGAAGGGACAAACGTCTGGATAGTTTCTTCAAGATATTAGCAACTAGTAGGGATAAAAAGGGCAAGGTATCTAAGGAACCACCTCTACAGGATATTTATCGTAACTTCAAATTTGTTTCCCCATAGATTTATTTATTTCAAGTGCACTTTTTGACACCCGAGATTTATCCTTAATCATGTCCGGTATGATCAATTTGTATCAGGACTATGTTTCGACGGTTCAAGCACGCAAATATCCGGTGACTGCTGTTCAGTGGCATCCAGAGGTATTATCTGTATTAAAATTTTATTAATATTGCAGACTTTCAATACTCAAATTGTTTTGTTTGAAAAATGACAAAAAATGGCATATCTGGTCCAGAAAAATGCTTTTGAGTGGGGCTTATCAGAGATTCCACACTCAGAAGATGCCGTTCAAGTCACTCAACACGTTGCCAACTTTTTTGTGAGGTAAAATTTCTGTCGAAGTTTGTGCATTAGCTACTTTCACATTCTATGATTATGTAGAGTAAGCACCTCAAGCTCTCGTAGGTTCGTGTATTTACCAACATATTTATAATGCACTGAAGTTTGGCTGGCAAACATTTGGGCCATATTACAAAATCGTAGTTTCACTTCTTAATTATCACTGAAGTGTGTATGTAGTCAATTGAATGTGGTATTTTCTCTCCATGTGCTAATTCCTTAACACTTCTCTCAGGGAGGCTCGGATATCCGCCAAGAACAAGCCTAAGCCATCTTCCCGGAAAGTGCTCGATAACCTTATTTATAATCATAGTCCCACATATTGCGGGAACGCTGGGTAACCCTCTCTCTCTCTCTCTCTCTCACACACACACACACATGTGTGTGTGTGTGCGTGTGTATTTATATATATGTGCATGTGTGTGTACTTTTTTTTCTGATTGATTTGAGCATAAGTAATAAACTGGTTTCGAAATTTGTCATATTTGCAGGAAGGGGTTTGATGAGGTTTACATTTTCAGCTGAACTCTCTGCCAATTTGCATGAAATGTATATATATAATATATATATTGACGAATAAATAATATAAGGTGTAAGTAAATAAAACGTGTGGGAAAGTTTCAAGTTGGTATTTAAGAAGAAATATGTGCTTTTAGCCTTTAGCACCATAAAAGAATGACTATTAACTAATTTTTATTAAACTATATAATATACGGTAAATATTAAGCCTCGAGTAAAGGTCTCATTTGATTGGCATAATTAGGTTAGCATAACTAAATTAGCATTATGTCTTATTTATAATTTATTTATGGCCAATTGTATAGCTGAGTTACGAGATTCGTGACACAATTTTATTTTTATTTATGTCTTTAAGTAATTTTTATTAAACTATGTAACTCCGTTTCTTTCTCTTTTTTGTTTTTTTATTTTTTTTATTTGATTAAAATATCTCATGGAGATCAAAATGTTAAATATCACAAGTTGATGTGAAAATCAGACGGATTGGATTGGAATTAACACATCGGATAACTTCTTTCTTTTTGTTTTTTCCTTCCGGATGGGTAACACTAATGAAAAAAACATTAAATTGGAATGACAAAAACTGTTTACATATTGGAAATTTTCGGACAAAAACATCTAGATCTCAAAAACTTAATTGTTTATTCACTTATAATATATGGCTAGTATTGATAGGGGCGGAATTTCCGATTTCAGCTGATTCCGATCCAAAATTTTCCGATTTTGGAACAATATTTTTCATTCCAATTTTGATTTCCGATCTTTCTAAAATTATTTGGAAGCAATTGGAATATGTATGAGATTTCGATTTCCGATCCGAAACTTTCGATTTTGCCAATTTCTGATTGTTTTTTGGAACGGAATTGGAATTAGTTTTTCACTTCCGAATTTTTTTCTTCTTCCTTTTCCAAAAGAGTTAACTATGATCCGATTAACTGTTTATGAATATAGTTTATACATGTAAATCTAGCCCAATTGTTTATAACTAAATTAGCAAGCATTATGTCTTATTTATAATTTTATTATGGCCAATTGTATAGCTGAGTTACGAGATTCATGACACGATTCTTTAAAAAATAATACGAGTAATATTTTATAATTTGTTCAAAAAGATCAATTGTTGAATGTATAATGCCAATTCTTTTTAATTAATCGTGAAATCTCCGTCGAACCAAATAAATATCGTAAAAAATGTATGTGTAGATAATAGCACAATTTTCGTTTAGAACTTGTAGAAATCTTATAACATTGTTTCACAATATTAATAGTCACACAATGTGTAAAATAGAAATAAAGACGAGACGATATTTGTAACGTTTTATTCAAAACTCATCATAACTAGTAGCTAAAGAAACTACAATATGCCGAGATCAATTAGAAAAATAATGTTTGACTAACAATTCACGGTTCGACATACACATACTCGCGTGGGTCGTCCAAGCAGACAAAGGCCAACTGGGTAGTCTGGTGGGCATTGTACCTTGCAACTCGCGTCGTTAACGCAACTGGTTTTGAGTGTAAGATCACATATTTTGCCCATGCTCTCCTCTACAACATAACAAAATAGAAAAAAAAATGTTAATGAATTATTAAAAACTTGCGAAAACGAGATTTGAAAGGGAAAAATTAACTTACGAGCAGCAAAAGCAAATGCCAAAAAGAAGAAAACAAAGGTAAACAATTTTCTAGCCTCCATGATAATACACTCGCTCCTTATTCACACTACACTTTGATGAAAAATCATTTCCAACTACATATTAATTTATAGGCCATAATAACATTAATTGCTTATCCATTTTTTAATATAAAAATCATGAAGTGACCTAGTATTTTATTGTAGCGTATCTTTTCATTTATTGTGTTAATCTCAAAAATCATGGGAGCTAATCTTATGATTTAATTTAGGCTAATATATTGACTTAATCTCAATTTGCACCCTTAAATAGTGTCTTTTGGCATTTTGCACCATTGAGAAACAATAATAACACTCTACACCCTTAAAATATAATAAACCGTTCACAATGTACCATGAATTGAATAATGCACCTGGCTGATTATGGGAAAAAAACTATATTTTTCATACAAAATAAAATTTTATCACTAAATTATTCAATTGATGGATCATTTATTGTAATTGTTGAAAATATTTGTAAGAAAATATGATTTTCAGATAACTTGATAATGAAATAGCTGAAGAATATTTTTTCGTAAAATACTTTTTTGTGGTAATAAATATATATTTTTGTACATATATTGATGAAATGTATTTTTATTTTTTGATTGATGAATATAAAAAATGATTTGACATTTCACATCCTAAAAGAATACCACTAAAAATATTAAATTGTCTTCACTGGTTTAAAAAACTCATTTGGGGTGCATTGTGCATGATTTATTGTGTTTCGAGGGTCTAAAGTGTTATTAATTTATTTCGAGGATGGAAAGTGCTAAAATGATATATTTCAAGGGTGCAAATGGGATTAAGCCAATGTATAATTGATTGTCGGATTTGTTAGTAAATGAATACTACTAAATAACTTTTGAAGGAATAAATTCAGATTAAAGTTTGACAATAAATAATAAATGGCTACAACTAAATATTTTTTGAAGGAATAAATTCAGATTAAAGTTTGAAAAAGAATAAAACAAATGAAGACCAAAATATTAATATCAGGACCCAATTATAAACAGGATAACAACAGTCACACTTTACAGAGTACAAAGTGATGTTCGGCCCAATAAGCACACTATTTACTGGGCTTAATCTGCAATTACAATTTTTTTCCTTTTTATTTATACGGTAAATTCCACTTTCCGTCCTTGTACTTTGGGTTATTATTACTTTACCCCCTTCTACTTTTGATTGCATTGATTTTCCTCCTGCACTTGAAAATTGTCAAGGGAAACCCGAGCCCTTGACAATTCCAGAATATGCAACTCATAGTTCTCGGTTGGACTGCACTGATTCCATACTAATATTTCCGATTTCAAAACCAACTTTTTCATTCCAATTTTTGAATCTCCGACTTTGTTGGAACGGAATTAGAACGAATTTTTCACTTTCGAAGAAAATCAGAATTTTTTCGAAAGTGCTTATTCCGATCCGAACTGTCCGATTTCCACCCCTAGCTAGTTAATAGGTTTAAAAAATATTTTGATAAAGTTTCTCATACTAAAATATATTGGTATAATGACACTATTTTTTTATCCCTTTTTATAAAAATAAGTTTTTCTGCAAGAGTTCTAATTATTAATTAAGTTTTCCTGAGATAAGTTAATACTTGAACTCTTAAAATAAAGTTTAATTGCCCTCTAAAAAAGATAAAAAAATCAATTAATAATTTGGAGAGTCCACAAACAAAAGAAAAGAATAAAATAAGAGTCCTAAAATAAAATGTCTTTCAAATTTGGACTCCCAAATTCTCTTTAACTTTTTTTCCTTAATTTAGGATTGAGTTAACTTCAATATAATAACTTTGTGGAATATATATATATATATTTTTAAAGAGACTTTAAAAAAAAAACGTATCAATAACCGCACTTTTTTGTGTTCTATTTTCGGATTAATTTCACCTCTCACGGCCTATTTATCATAACAATCGAAAAATAATTGCAAACAATACAAGAGACGTAAACTACACTAAGCTAATCATCCATATACTTTTAATATTTACATGTTTTCCACAAGTTTTCGTATCCCCATTTTCAGAACATGCCGTTTCCCCGTATCCATTTTTCCGTATCCCCTTGTCGCGCCATTTTGTGTCGGTGCTACATAGATTCTAACTCAAATTCGAAAAGATAAAAAATTGTATGTCACAATCCACCGAAAATCCCTCAAAAATCTTTAATTTCACATTTTGTATAGGGAATCAGAGACTTAAAGATGCAAAAAGAGGTAAAAGTTCAATTAATAAATTGGAGGGTCCACAAACAAAAGAAAAGAATAAAATAAGAGTCCTAAAATACAATGTCTTTCAAATTTAGACTCCCAAATTCTCTGTAACTTTTTTTCCTTAATTTAGGATTGAGTTAACTTCAATATAATAACTTGTGAAATATATATATTTTTAAAGAGTGGAAATGACTTTTAAAAAAGTTTTATCAAAAAGTAAATATTAAAAAAGAGAAACATAGTCAAAAAATTACTTAAAATTTATATATTACAGCTATTTTATTCCGAAATTCCCAATCAAGTATTACCGTTCCACGTCACCTTCACCCACCAGGCCACCACCTCTCTCTCTCTCTCTCTCTCTCTCTCTCTCTCTCTCTCCCCCGGCTATAAAACCCCAGGCTATAAAACATTAAAACCCCAGGCTACAAAACACTCTGATATTGCCACCTAAATACTAATCTGAAATTTAAATTAAACACTTCCTAAAATGGCGGCCTCCTCAGCTCTTCTTCTCTTTGCTTTGCTGTTCTTCCCCTACCTCCTCGGTATACATTTTCTTTTAATTTTTTTTTCTTTTTTTCTTATCAATTGCTAATTAAATATAAAATATGGTTTCCTAATTCCTATCCTAATTATTGCTTTCGTATATGCAGGATCACACGCCGGTGTCACTTTCACGTTGAAAAACTATTGCGGGAAAACGTTATGGCCCGCAATAGTAGGGAAACCTCCAATCAACATCACCGGCCTCCAGCTCAGCCCGGGGCGAAGGGCCGACGTCGAAATACCCACCGGCTGGTCCGGCCGGTTCTGGGCGCGGACCGGCTGCTCCTTCGACCCGTCCGGCCAAAACGGGAACTGCGCCACCGGCGACTGCGGTGGCCGATTCCAGTGCGACGACATCGGCGGCCAACCCCCAGCTTCCCTTGCGGAGTTCTCCCTTGGCGACGGCAGCGGAAGACTAGACTTTTATGATGTTAGTTATGTGGACGGGTTTAATGTCCCGATATATATCTACCTCCTCGCAGCCACCAGCGGCAACTGCTCCGACGTCAAGTGCACGGCGGACCTCAACCCCTCCTGCCCCGAGGAGCTGCGGGTGACCAGCGGAGGGGTCGTGGTAGCATGCAAGAGTGCATGCATCGCCTTCAAAGACGAGGAGTACTGTTGTACCGGAGCGTACAACAGTCCACAGCTGTGCAAGCCCACCGCCTACTCCCGGTACTTCAAGACCGGTTGCCCGAGCGCGTTCAGCTACGCGTTCGATGATGGCAGCCTGTTTAACTGCATGGGGAGTTATTATGTTATTCAGTTTTGCTAATGTTATTGTATTTATTTATTATTTTAGTTTATGTATTATTGTAATATTAAAAAGGAGAAATTTATTATTTATATATCCCTTCTGATATTTGCAATTAATCTTTAACAAAAAAATTAAAACTGAATGAAGTTTAATTAATAATTCAGAGAGTCCCACAAAAAAGAAGAAAGAATAAAAATAAAAAAAATCAGTGGAAATGACTTTAAAAAATTCACCAAAAAGAAATCAATATTTTATTCCCATTCTCCGACGCACGCCACCGTCTTTTCGCCGTACTGGTGCGACCTTCGTCATCAGAAACACACACACACACACAATTAGTGTGTGCATTTCTCCAATTTTGTAGAACTATAAAACGAAACTATTCGGCAATGTCAAAACCATTTCCACTGCTCCTGTCGACGTGTTTCCTCTTCCTTTTTCACCACCACCGTCAATGGCTCCTCCGCCGCCTCCCTCAGCCTCCATCGCGATTAAATCTAACGATTCCAGCACCACCTCATCCTCTCTCCCACCGCTTCCCCTGTCCTCTATCGCCGGCACCGCCGCTCAGTCCAGTACGGGGGGCTCCGACCGATGATTTCCTTGCGGTGCCGCCCGGCGGTCCTCAAATTTAACTTCGGTCCGGTCATCGGAATCCTCGGCAACGCTACCGACGCCTCGTACATCGCCGCCGGTGCTAGGGTTATCCCCCTCATCTACAACGAACCCTTGGAGCTTCGTAACGAGGTAAATCACTGCTTACTGTGTGATTATGTGTATAATTTGTGTTTGTTGCTTAATGTATTATATGGTTTGTTAATCTATGCATACATTTGTAAACTCGATTCTCAGTCTCTCGGATCATGTGATTAATTATGTGGATTTACTTAGATAATTAGGGATTGGGTATTTCTTCTATTATGATGAATTGGCAGATTGCAAGAGTTAACTTTGTAATTCTATGCTGCAGAAACTCAATTTGGTCAATGGAGTGATCTTTACTGCCAAAAGCGGTGTCTACTTTGACGTTGTTAAGTCGATATTTGAGGTAATTGATTCACAATCTCGAGTACTTGTGCTAAAATTGTAACCAATTTTTTCTCTCCTTCATAATTGTGCCTTTCAAGTAGCTTATGTATGGGTTACGACTGTTTTTTTGCAAGATTAATGTTCGGAGAAAGAATGATGCCGGGCATCATTTCCCTTTGCTTGCCATCTGCTTAGGTTTTGAACTATTAACCATGATCGTCAGTGAGGTAAGCCGTCTCGTAGCATGCATGCATACATATATTTGTGTCATTATCATTGGAAAACATGTCGACCCGAGCTTTATGAGATTTATATATTAAAAAGTCATTTATGAACTGGCCATGATTTCTTAGGATTTTTCTTGCATTGAACCTCTTTTAGACTATGCTATGATTTCTAATTTACAGTTAGTTCCTTCAACCATAGATTTATTTGATCAGCTTCGACGTGTTAATTGTTCTATCTAACCCTACCATTTTATTAGTGTTCAGGACGAAAACATCATGGACAAATTCAACGCAAAAAATCACGCTTCAAATTTCAAAGTTATGAAAAAACCTGATGTGAATGGCAATGGATCTTTATTTCAAAGGTAATAACTGCACCTAATTTGATGACAAGTTTTCAGTTTGCTTTGGAATGGAAGTATTTCAACTTTAGTCGATGTTACTATTCCAATTCATTTTAATGATGATTTTGACATGCCAATTTCTCCATCTAAGTCTCATATATACAGTTGTTAAAAATTTAGTAGATTCTTATGATGCAATTTCCATGCAACCATATTTGAGAGTTCATGAATTGTTACTTCTAACTTTCTAGTGGCTGGTACATTTGTTGGCTGTTGGAGCTGAAGTTAACCACTATTAGATGAATTTATGTTATTATTTCTTATGTGCGCAGTGTCCGTCTTAATTTCCACCTTTGAATCTGATACTTCGTTTCCAAATTTTGTGGATTAGAATGGTGATTGATTATTACAGGATGATAAACCGCGTAATGATTCTTGTGATTTACTTTTGCATTAAATTTATCATTGTTTAATCAAAATGCTTCCCATTGAGAGATGCATTATATCTTTCAAGCCTGATGTTCTCGTTCCACTTTCCACAAGGGTTTGATTATATCTTATTCTGCTATCGTAGATTGGTATTGTTAATCAAAGATATCAATTTCCTTTCTCAGGTTCCCTGAGGTTTTGCGAAATAAACTAAGTACAAAAAGCCTGGTTATGCAAAATCATAGTGTAAGTTCACATTCCTCTGTTTTCATATGATGTGAGTGCATTAAGATAAGTTCCTTTAAGCACTTTGAATGACATTTTTACTGCTCGTACCCCCCACACCTAACTCCTCAAAAACAAGAAAAAGTAGGTTACCCTATAAACGAAATATTGTCATATACTTCTATCTTATTTGCAAGCAGCCAAAACTTCCAAATCTGCAATTTTAAGCCTTCGGCGTACTGGCTTCATTATGTTTCATGAAATGTATGACAGTTACTGGTAAAAATAAATCAAGTTCAAGGGGCATTAATACTCTTATTCGGGGGGTGTAATTTTTTTTCCCTCTTTCGGGGCTTCTGCTCTCTGCTGGAAAGAAGTCGAAAATGCTCTCCGTCTTCATCAAAAATAAAATAAAATTAATCCTTCTCTTCTCTACCTTCGAAGTTCCGAAGGGACGCACGTCTGGATAGTTTCTTCAAGATATTAGCAACTAGTACAGATAAAAACGGCAAGGTATCTAAGGAACCACCTCTACAGGATATTTATCTAACTTCAAATTTGTTTCCCCAAAGATTTATCCTTAATCATATCTCGTATGATCAATTTGTGTCAGCCCTATGGTTCAAGCACGCAAATATCCGGTGACTGCTGTTCAGTGCTATCCAGAGGTATTATCTCTATTAAAAAAAATTGTTTGAAAATGACAAAATTTGGCATATCTGGTCCAGAAAAATGCGTTTGAGTGGGGCTTATCAGGGATTCCACACTCGGAAGATGCAGTTCATGTCACTCAACACGTTGCCGACTTTTTTGTGAGGTAATATTTCAGTCGAAGTTTGTGCATTAATTAGCTCTTTGGCATTCTATGATTATGTAGAGTAAGTACCTCAAGCTCTCGTCGGTTCGTGTATTTACCAACATATTTATAATCAGGGTCGGAACCAGGATCAAAATATAGGGGGGGCTAACTAAAATTTCGGGGTTTGGGGCAGCGCCCCGAAAAAATTTTTAGGTTCACAAGATATAGCAAAAATAAGTTTATATTGATAATTTTTTAATTAAAATAGCATATATATTATAGTTTTATCATATTTTAAGCATTACAAAAAAATCTTAATGCATTGCACTTAAATATTTTGGAGATTAATGGCATCATCTCATATTATTTTTAAGAGACACCGATAAAAAAATTCCAAAATAAGTAAATATTCATAGATATTATATAAAATAATACAAATTTAACCAAAATATTTATATAAGATTGTGGAGAAGAAAAAAAAGTTAAGGGTTAAGATACATATTTACAAAAACTTTAGGGGGTCAAAAGTAATATTCAAAATTAAAATACCAAAATACCTAAAAGCCCCCCCTGCCCCTTAAAAGATCCGCCCCTGTTTATAATGCATTGAAGTTCGGCTGGCAAACATTATTTGGGCCATATTACAAAAATTGTAGTTTCACTTCTTAATTATCACTAAAGTGTGTATGTAGTCAATTCCTTAACAATTCTCTCAGGGAGGCTCGGATATCCGCCAAGAACAAGCCTAAGCCATCTCCCTGGAAAGTGCTCGATAACCTTATTTATAATCATAGTCCCACATATTGCAGGAAGGCTGGGTAACTCTCTCTCTCTCTCTCTCTCTCTCTCTCTCTCTCTCTCTCTCTCTCTCTCTCTCACACACACACACACACACACACGTGATTGTGTGTGTATATATTTATATATATTTGCATGTGTCTGCAATTTTTTCTGATTCATTTTGAGCATAAGTAATAAACTGGTTTCGAAATTTGTCATATTTGCAGGAATGGGTTTGACGAGGTTTACATTTTCAGCTCAACTCTCTGCCAATTTGCATGAAATGTATATGTATATATGTATATATATATATATACATATATTGACGAATAAATAATATAAGGTGTAAGTAAATAAAACGTGTGGGAAAGTTTCAAGTTGGTGTTTAAGAAGAAATATGTGCTTTTAGCCTTTAGCACCATAAAAGAATGACTATTAACTAATTTTTATTAAACTATATAATATACGGTAAATATTAAGCCTCGAGTAAAGGTCTCATTTGATTGGCATAATTAGGTTAGCATAACTAAATTAGCATTATGTCTTATTTATAATTTATTTATGGCCAATTGTATAGCTGAGTTACGAGATTCGTGACACAATTTTATAAAAAATAACGAGTAATATCTTACAATTTGTTCAAAAAAATTAATCAATCAATTGTTGAATTTATAATGCCAATTCTTTTTAATTAATCGTGCTCTGCTCCGATACCATCC
>NW_012194357.1:864470-879396 GCF_000504015.1 Erythranthe guttata
ACCGAGCGAGTTGTCTCCTCGTGGGAGTTATCTCGCTGTAGGTTGTAGTACCGAGCGAGTTGGCTCCTCGTGGGAGTAATCTCGCTGCGGATCATAGGATGGAGCGAGTGGTCTCCTCGTAGGAGTTATCTCGCTGTGGGTTCGTAGGACCGAGCGAGTTGGCTCCTCGTGGGAGTTTCCTCGCTGCGGATCGTAGGATGGAGCGAGTGGTTTCCTCATAGGAGTTATCTCGCTGTGGGTTCGTAGGACCGAGCGAGTTGGCTCCTCGTGGGAGTTTCCTCGCTGCGGGTCGTAGGATGGAGCGAGTGGTCTCCTCGTGGGAGTTATCTCGCTATGGTTTCGTAGACCCGAGGGAGTTGGCTCCTCGTGGGAGTTGTCTCGCTGCGGGTTGTAGGACGGAGCGAGTTATCTCCTCGTGGGAGTTGTCTCGCTACGGGTTGTAGTTCCGAGCGAGTTGGCTCCTCGTGGGAGTTGTCTCGCAACGAGTGTGTAGGGCCGAGCGAGTTTGCTCCTCGTGGGAGTTATCTCGCTATGGCGTTGAGACCCGAGGGAGTTGGCTCCTCGTGGGAGTTGCCTCGCAACGGGTTATAGGACAGAGCGAGTAGTCTCCTCGTGGGAGTTAACTCGCTATGGTTTCGTAGGGAGTTGGCTCCTCGTGGGAGTTTCCTTGTAAGAGGTTGTAGGACCGAGCGAGCTGTCTCCTCGTGGGAGTTGTCTCGCTGCGGGTTGTATTACTGCGCGAGTTGGCTCCTCGTGGGAGTTGTCTCGCAAGCCCCCCACTCTCGAGAGGATGTGGGAGCCACGTTGAAAAGGGTACCGGATCTTGTCGAGAGTAGATCGGTGTTGTAGTCTTGCGTTAATCGTTGGCATGGTGTGGCGAAATAATTTTTTTTTTTTTTTTTTTTTTGATAGCGAACGCAATTTGGTAGGTGCATTAAAGAGCTCGCTCAATTTGGTGGAGCGCGTTGAAATTCTCATGCGATTTGGAGAAGCGAGTCAAAATCTACGCGCAATTTGGTGGAGGACGGTGAAAGTTGAGCGCGATTTGATGGGAGCACGCAGTCCAAGGGCTCCTTGGAAAGCGCGCGCGCGCGCGTCAGGCGCGTGTCGGCCACGCGCGCGTGCGGTGCACGCGCGCCTCTTCTCTCTCTTTTTTGGGATTTTTTTTTTTTTTTTTTTTTGCTGAAGCGCGCGTGCTGTGCACGCGCGCGCGTCACGCGTGTTTGCCACGCGCGCGTGCGGTGCACGCGCGCCTCCTTCCTTTTTTTTTTTTTTTTTTTTTTTTTTTTTTTTTTCTCTCGGTGCGCGCGCGCACAGCTGGCTTGGAGGGGCGCGCGCGCGGCGGCTTGGCCGGCTCGGGGGGCGCGCGGCTTGGCTAAAATATATATATATATATATATATATATTTTTTATTTTTTTATTTTATCTCCTTCTTTTTTCTTCTTCTTTCTTCTTCTCTTTTTTCTTCTTCTTTCTTCTTCTCTTTTTTCATTCTCTTCTTTTTTCTTCTATTTTTTTTTTTTATTTGGTTGATATTCACCTCCTTGGGAATGTTTTATTTTTTGAATAGGATATTATCCTCGTTCCTTGAGATGGAATGTGCACCCCCTTGGGGATGTTCTATTTTTTTAGTAGGGAGATTATCCTCGTTCCTTGAGATCGGATGTGCGCCCCCTTGGGGATGTTCTATTTTTTGAGTAGGGAGATTATCCTCGTTCCTTGAGATCGGATGTGCACCCCCTTGGGGATGTTCTATTTTTTGAGTAGGGAGATTATCCTCGTTCCTTGAGATGGGATGTGCACCCCCTTGGGGATGTTCTATTTTTTGAGTAGGGAGATTATCCTCGTTCCTTGAGATCGGATGTGCACCCCCTTGGGGATGTTCTATTTTTTGAGTAGGGAGATTATCCTCGTTCTTTGAGATCGGATGTGCACCCCCTTGGGGATGTTCTATTTTTTGAGTAGGGAGATTATCCTCGTTCCTTGAGATGGGATGTGAACCCACTTAGGGTTGAAAGGTAAGGGTGATGCCCAACCTTAGGATGGGGATAACTGCCCACTGTAGGATGAGGCATTCGAGACCTATGGTCTGAGGTGGATGCGCATGGTTGTGCCATTGGTTCGCGCGTGCGCGTCATACCATTTTTTATGTTTTTGAAGTATGGACGTGAAACACTTGATGGGATGTGAAACCCCTTGGGGTTGAAAGGTAAGTGGATGTACCACCCTTGAGATGTGATGCCCAACTTTAGGATGGGATAGCCCCCCATTTAGGATGAGGCGATCACGAACCACTGGGGTGAGATGCCCCACCTTGGCGATATATGGTGCCACTGATTCAGTGGCAGCACGAGTTGAATCTTCCGTGATCATACGCTGAAGGTCTTCTTTGGTTATCTGAACCGTTCGAGAAGTAAGTAGAAATTGATCATGTTGAGGACCCAGTGGGGCCTCACGAGGAGGAGCGTTGGCTCCTGCTATGACGAATGAATGTTTTGGGGGCGATGTGACCCCCAGGGAGTCGATAACCCTTGGCGAACGAAATATTTTGGGAGCAGATGTAAGCCCCCAGGGAGTCTATAACCCTTGGCGAACGAAATATTTTGGGGGCGATGTAAGCCCCCAGGGAGTCGATAACCCTTGGCGAGCGAAATATTTTGGGGGCAGATGTAAGCCCCCAGGGAGTCGATAACCCTTGGCGAGCGAAATATTTTGGGGGCAGATGTAAGCCCCCAGGGAGTCGATAACCCTTGGCGAGTGAAATATTTTGGGGGCATATGTAAGCCCCCAGGGAGTCGATGGCGGTGGTGCCATAGGTGGCTCCACATGTGGAGCAGGTGCTGGTATCGCGTTGGGAGCATTTGCTCCCCTCGTGGCGATATGTTGGGTCACGGCCTCTATGGCAGCGCGAGTTGAAGTTTCTGTTATCATGCGTTGAAGCGCATCCTCGGTTATTTGAACCATTCGAGGAGCAGGGAGCGGTGGATCGGCGAGTGGTTGGTCCCCAAGGGGGATCACCTGAACCTCGCGAGGCGGATCCATGGGATGTGGAGGAGGTGGCAAGCCAGAGCCTCCACTAGGTGGGAGGTCATTTGCTGTGTCCTTTTCTCTCCGAGCAGACGCCTCAGGAGGATCTTGTTGGCTACGTGATCTGGTTTGCATCGTTCCCACAGACGGCGCCAAAATGATGATGCTAATTACTTAGATCACCTGGGGTAGTGTAGAAAATGAACTGGGAGAGCAAAGCAGATCAGTAGCTTGACAACTTGATGATCCTGAGGTACCTGCGATCATAGAACACATGAACTAAGCCGGGGGTTGATCCGGCGGAAACCCCTCCGACGCTCAAGTCAGACGTGCTGATCATAGAAATAGTCCAGAGAATACGCGTTTTTGTATTGCTCAGTTAATAGGACGTACCTTAATAAAATGAGGAAAACCTCTATTTATATGTCGTTTATTGGGTTGGGTTTGCTTTGTTGGGCCCAAGCCTTATTTGAAGGTGTTTGGGCCTCGGTGATATTAGTCTTCGATATTGGACTCGTAGCCCAGTAGGTAAAGAAATTGTAGGCCCATTGGGTTGGCCCAATTAGGCATATCAGTATTGAATTTTTTTAGTACATATATATATGTATGTTAAATATAGTCGTAATAACATTACATATTTCATAATTAAAAAGTTCTACTTAATTATAATTAGTATTAGTATGATAGTAGTACTAGCAATATTATTAGTTTTAGTATTAATATTAGTATTAGTATTAGTATTAGTATGAATATCAACATTTAGTATTAGTATTAGTATTAGTATTAGTATTAGTATTAGTATTAGTATTAGTATTAGTATTATATTAGTATTAATATTAGTATTAGTATTAGTATTAGTATTAGTATTAGTATTAGTATTAGTATTAGTATTAGTATTTGTAATAGTATTAATATTAGTATTAGTATTAGTATTAGTATTAGTATTAGTATTAGGATTAGTATTAGTATTAGTATTAGTATTAGTATCAGTGTAAGTATCAGTATCGGTATTGGTATTGGTATTGGTATTGATGAGTATGAGTATGAGTATGAGTATACGTATGCGTATTAGTATTAGTATTAGTATTAGTATGAATATGAGTATCAATATCAACATCAATATTTGTATATATATCAGTATTAATATTAGTATTAGTATCAATATTAGTAGTACTATTAATATCAGTATCAACAATATCATTATCAGTATTAGTATTAGTATTAATATCAGTACTAGTACTAGTATTAGTATTAGTATCAGTATCAGTATCAGTATCAGTATCAGTATCAGTATCAGTACCGGTATCAGTATCGGTATCACTATCCGTATCACTATTAGTATCAATATCACTATTAGTATTTATATCAGTATTAGTATATTATCATTGGCATTGATATTGACAATAGTATTGATATTGATATTGGTATATTCCCGTAACCATAATGGTAATCGTGACCCTAATAACATTAGTAGTGGAAAAAATAGTAGAACCATTTCGTGTTGATACATTATATTTTGTGTATAAGAGTTTGATTATTGCATATTTTTTCTTCGGAATTATAAATGCATTTTATTTATTCCAATATTGGAAATAAATTTGAACATTTTTATTTGATACTTTTGATCGATTATATTGATTTAGTTGATAGTTCAATAATTTTTTTTTTTAATATCTTATGTTTCATTATGTCAATTATTGATATATTTGTTGTATAATGTTTTATAATAAACATTTTTAATTTGGAAATCATCCTGCCTCTGCAACATTACTAACTATGTTGTGTACAAACAAGTCTTCCAATGAGTATGATTAGGTATGTACTAGTAACCTATGCCAATATTATTAATACAATTTACGAGCATTTTGTTAACACTATTTTACATTCATTACATGTACAAGTTTATCCGTAACATGTGGTACTATTGTTCCTATCGTGTTATGCACATCGTTATGTGGAGATAATATCGTATACATCTTATTTGTTTTGGAACATTTACAAGTTGTATTGTTGTTTGATTATTGTGCATCATTGATCGGACGTTGTTAATGATAAACTTTGGAGGTTATTTGAATATGTATTGTCTTACTTCTGCGCTACGGTATTTGTTGCAAAGTCAGTTATTTTGAATAAGATTCATGTTGTATAGTATATTACATTCCATGATATAATTGCACCATATGTATTAAATGATTTCACTTAAGCTTAATATCCATATCGCCTTTAGCATTTCGCGTTTTCTTAATTGTAATGTTTAATTGCATTTCATATGTTAGAACTCTAGATCAAAAGATAATTTTTTTTTTCAATTTCAATTCTTTTTTGAATTTGATTTGTTTCAGAAACAATTAAATATTATTATTTTCTCTTTTCGAAATTAATCCCTGTACATTGACCGGGTGAAGTACTAGTAGTATAATATTCCTTGGTTAAATCAGAAGTCATAAACTCAAATTCTAGATTTCTGCGGGGCCAATTTATATGGCGGTCATGCCTCATTTTACCTTATTAAAAAAATTTAAAAAAGCAATTATATATTGAAACACGTGGATTATTTCCACATATTGTTTTTAACTTTCCTATTTTCTAACTAAATTTTTAATTATTAAATAAGTAGTGCTTAGTGGATTAAGTATTGTAGTTAGTGGGTTAAGTAGTGCTTAGTGGATTAAATTGTCGATTTTATCTCAACTTCTAAACTAACCCACTAACCCATGTTCTTGAGTGTTCTTGTAGTTGGTTTTCTTGCAGATCATGGGCTGAGGAGTGGAAGCTTGAAATGTCTATAAATACCGATTTCAATACTCAAGGAAATCGATCGATTCCGAAGAATTAAACACCGAGAGCTGAAAAGAATACATGAGTGTTTTAGTGTGTTTTTAGGATCGGTTGGCCGTACTCCTCATGAGTACAATCTTTACGTACTTCTTATGAGTACATTCTTTACGTACTTCTCATAAGTACATTCTTTGTAGACTAGATTGTTTAGTATATATTTTTCTAGACTTGGTTGTAAGAATGATCAAGATAGTGATTCATTCATAAGTTCTTTACGTACTCCTCACGAGTACATCTTTGAAATCTAGAATTTTTAATATTTTTCTTTTAGTATCTAGATTTGATTGTAAGAATGATCATGAGAATGATTCATTCGTAAGGAAGAAGTTTTCGCACCTCTTCCGTTTGTATTCTTGGAATACTGATTTTAATATATTTTTTCCGTCCTGTAAAGGGCAAGTTCACAAGTCTTTACTTGTGAACATTTTTAATTCTGAGTATTGTTCTTTTGTATTTTTATTTCCGCTGCATGTTTGTTCAAGTGTCATAACACTTAAGACAACACCTCTGTATTAAACGAATTCGGGACCATAAATTATTTCAATTGGCATCAAGAGCCAACACTTGACGTATACTAAGTGTTTGTTCCTATTTTCTTTTTCAGAAACGAATTCGTGATGGATACTCAGATGACTGCTTCTATGCGACCTCCTGTACTTGATGGCACAAACTACACCTACTGGAAAGTCAAGATGAGGGCGTACATCAAAGCCATTGATGAGAGAGCCTGGAGATCTATCCTTACTGGATGGAAGCCACCAACAATGACAGATGCGGATGGGGATGTTTCTCCAATACCAGAATTACGGTGGACAGCAGATGATCTATCAAATGCCAATCAAAACTCAAAGGCGTTAAATGCAATCTTCAATTCAGTAGATTTAACAATGTTTAAATTGATTTCAGTGTGCACTTCTGCAAAGGATGCATGGGAGGTTCTTCAGCTACATTGTGAAGGATCAGACAGTGTCAGGAAAACCAAGCTCAGATTACTCTCTTCCAAATTTGAGAGACTGAGGATGGAAGAAACCGAAACAATTTCTCAATACAATGAGAAATTGATTGATTTAGCTAATGAATTTCAATCCTTAGGTGGTCCTTTAAGCAACGAGAACTGGTGAATAAGGTATTGAGAACTCTCCCAGAAAGATTCAGCATGACGGTTACTGCTATTGAGGAGGCCAAAGACACATCATCTCTACGGCTGGACGACTTAATTGGTAGTCTAAAGTCTATAGAGATGAACTTTGAAGATCAAAGAAAGGAGAAAGGAAAGGCTATCTCAAATGCACTCCAGGCAGAATTAGAGAAGGAAGATGTTGCTCCAGAATATGATGATGATGCAGAGGAATGTCTTAACAATGTTGCATTCCAAATTCAGAAATTCAATAGGGCATACAGGCGAAGTGGAATCAAGCCCAGACAATTATCTCCAGATGGCTCTCCACAAAATCGACAAACTCAGCCCCGGAACAGATCTATTCCACAGAGAACATTTCCTCAAACATCTTCTCAAAACACTTTAAAAAATTCTTCATTTATTCGTTCAAATTCTGAACCACCTAACTTGGATATATCATATTAAATGCAGGGCCTGTTCAGGATTTGGACATTATGCTAATGAATGTGCAAATAGCTTGAGAAGAAGAGGAATGAGTTTGATTGTGCTGTCAGTGATGAGGAGGAAGAGCAACCTGAACAGACAGAGGAGCATCAATCCACTAAACAAGCTCTTTCTATCAGATATATCACTAAAAGTGCTTCTGAAACAGAATCCCAAGGGGTTTCTCCAGATGCTGCAACACTTTCTAAAACACTTTCAGTAACTGAAATTTCTGAGTTAGATGATAATCATTATACATGTTTAAACTCTATTTCTTTGAATGCATTAGAATCCAGCAAAGAAGCAGTTAGAGATGAGGAAGAAATGTGTAAAAGATTGTTCAGTCACTTGGAGAAGAAGACACAAGCTCTAGATGCAGCCAACAAGGAAAATTCTTCCCTTAAAGAAACAATCACACATTTGGAGGTTGGTATCACCAAGAAGGATCTTGAACTGGCAAAGGTGAAAGATGAACTCAAAGAAGAAACTCTAGCAATCAAGAGGATGAATACCGGCACAACTAAACTCGAAGACATTGTGTCACTGGAGAAGTACAACAAGAATGAAGATCTAGGGTTCAACAAACAAGTGAAGAAACACAAGCCAGTAAAGAAGAAAGAAATTGTCTTTGTAAAATAGAAGGGTTCAAATGGAAAAGAATGCAGGAATTCCACAGTCACCACTCCAGAGTCCAGAATAAGGGAATACATTTGTCATTACTGTTTCTCACCAGGACATATTCGTCCATTTTGTGAAAAACACAGTAGTGATAAAATGTTGTACAGAATGAGTCACATCACTCCAGGCAACACCTTAAAGAAAAATGTAGAATTTACCAAAAAGGAGTGGAGAATATGGACTCCCAAGGGTAAACTTATGTGCAAAGCAGTATACACTTCTTTAAATGCTAACATTTCAGGTTCGTGGTACTTTGATAGTGGATGCTCTAGGCACATGACTGGAACAAAAGAATTCCTATCAAACTACCATACACTCAATGGAGGACGTGTAACCTATGGAGGAGGAGCTAAAGGCAAAGTGGTTGGACGTGGAACACTCAGCATTGATGGACTTCCAAAACTTTCAAATGTCTTACATGTTGAAGGATTGGGGTCAAATCTCATCAGTATTAGTCAATTGTGTGATGATGATCTACGTGTTCAATTTGATAAATACTGTTGTTCTGTGTTTGATAACCAAAATCATTGTGTACTGACAGGTTCCATGTCAATGGATAATTGTTATCAAACAGGTTACACCATCTCATGCAAGAGCTCAAGAGTAAGTGAAGTAGAGCTGTGGCACCAAGAACTATGGCACACAAACTTCAAAAATATGAAGCTGCTCAACAAGTACAATGCCATAAGAGGAATTCCAGATCTCAAGATCAAGGACATTCCTATATGCGGAAAGTGCCAGAAGGGAAAGCAAACTAGAGTACCACACAAAGTGTTACAACACGTTGGTACCACCATTTGTTTTGAACTTGTACATATGGACCCTATGGGTCCTATAGAGGTAGAAAGCCTAGGTGGTAAGAAATTTGCATTTGTGTGTGTTGATGATTTTACGAGATATACTTGGCTGTATTTTTTAAGAGAAAAATCAGATCTAGAATACATGCATGTGTTTGGATGTGTTTGCTATGTCCTAAATGATAGAGATCATCTAGCTAAATTTGATTCAAAAAGTGATTTGAGTTTATTTGTGGGATACTCTAATAACAGTCATGTATATAGAGTACATAACTTAAGAACTCGAACCATTATTGAATCTGTAAATGTGGTCTTTGATGATTTTGTTGATCTCCGCAGTAAAGCTGACGATGAAGTTGGTGACCTGATTGCTGGAGGAGAAACAACCGGAGGAGACTCTACTGCCACAGATGCTCCAGATATAAACAGTCCAGTGTCAAGAGAAGAAGGTGTTGAGCCGAGTGTTACCACATCTGACTCAATACTTCCTACAGAGAGCACATAAGCTGAAGTGCAGCCAACTCATGATGTCTGCAGAAAGGAACCATCAAGTAGAATCCAGAAAAATCACCCATTTACTCAAGTTGTGGGAGATATCTTTGATGGGATAAGGACCAGAAGAAAAGAGAGAGTGAATTACAGAGACATGGTAAGATTTGCAAATTTATCTTCTGAATGTGCACTAACTAGAACTACTTGCTTTGTGTCTTCAGTAGAACCAAGGAATATTGCAGAAGCTCTGAAGGATGAATTATGGGTCAATGCAATGCATGAAGAGTTGAATCAGTTCATCAGAAATGATGTTTGGTACTTAGTTCCTAAACCAAGCCATGTAAATGTGATAGGAACTAAGTGGATCTTCAAAAACAAAACTGATGAAAAAGGTACAGTGGTTAGAAATAAGGCTAGGTTAGTAGCACAAGGTTATACTCAAATTGAGGGTATAGACTTTAATGAGACTTTTGCTCCAGTAGCTAGAATTGAATCTATTAGGTTACTTCTTGCTATAGTCTGCTTTCTTAAAATCAAACTGTATCAGATGGATATCAAAAGTGCATTTCTGAATGGGGTTTTAAATGAGGAAGCATATGTAGAACAACCCAAGAGTTTTGAAGATTCTGCCAAGCCTAATCATGTTTTCAAGCTTAAGAAGGCACTGTATGGTCTTAAACAAGCTCCTACAGCTTGGTATCAAAGACTCACTGACTTCTTACTTGAAATACAGTTCAATAGAGGAGAGGCAGACAGAACCCTATTTGTTAGAAGAACTAATAATCATATCATTATTGTTCAGATATATGTTGATGACATTGTTTTTGGCTCTACTTGTGCTAACCTTTTGCAGTCTTTTGTAGATTCTATGTCTCACACTTTTGAAATGAGCATCGTAGGGGAGTTGAATTACTTCTTAGGACTCCAAATCAAACAGACAGGTGAAGGAATTTTTGTAAATCAAAAGAAGTATGCTCTCAATCTGGTCAAAAGGTTTGAGTTGGAATTAGCCAAGCACATGAAAACTCCAATGGGTTCCAGCCAAAAAATGTCTAAGGATGATGTTGCAGAAGATGTCGACAGCACTCTCTACAGAAGCATGATTGGAAGGCTTCTGTATCTAACAGCAAGCAGGCCTGACATTATGTTTAGTGTTTGTGTGTATGCCAGGTATCAAGCTAATCCCAAAGTCACTCATCTTAAAGCTGTGAAGAGGATTATTAGGTACGTTGCAGGTACAGTAGACTTAGGGATTCAGTTTTTCAAAGACCACTAATACAAATTTGATAGGTTTTAGTGATTCTGATTGGACTGGGGATATTAGTGACAGAAAAAGCACCTCAGGTGCATGTTTCTTTTTGGGGAATAATCTGGTTCCTTGGTTTAGTAGAAAGCAAAATTGTGTATCTCTCTCAACAGCTGAATCAGAATATGTGTGCTGGAGGATGTTGTGGTCAACTAATTTGGATGAAACAAATGTTGGGAGATTATGGGTTGACCAGTGATACCCTGACCATATATTGTGATAATTCAAGTGCTATTGACATTTCAAAAAATCCTGTACAACACTCACGAACTAAACACATAGATATTAAACATCATTTTATTCGTGATATAGTTGAGAAAAATATAGTATGCTTAAAGTACATTCCTACAGAAGATCAGCTGGCTGACATCTTTACTAAGGCATTAGATTATGAGAGGTTTTCCAAACATAGGAAATCTCTCGAGATGTGTACTCAATAAACATGTCCTGGAGTATGTTGCAGCACCTCATCCAATATCTTAAGCTGCAACATAATTTATTGAAGCTTAGCTTCTTTAAATAATGACTTCACTGTGATGGATTATTTTATAAATAAGTAACTGGAAGTCTTTCACCTTGAAACGTGATCATGCTTCATGTAAACATTTAGAGAACAATTACATTCACATAAGTCAAACTCCTCTATTTTGATAGTCATATCTTAGTAACTGAGGAACCTTCAAACTGAACACTTGATCATGTTCCATGTGAATTGTTTGACTTGAAAATAAGAGTTTATATATTAAAAAAAAAAAATAGATATATATATACATATATAATAAAATCTATGCCTGTTAGCCAATTTTTTTTCTCACTATTAATCATTAATAAATATGTTTTTCTATTTTTGTGAATATTTCATGAGTGCTACGGTTTTTATTTTTATTTTTTTGAATTATCCCTATTTATATGGGTCATGGGTACATGAGTTAGTCTTTCATTTTCCACTAAGTCCACTCCTTATTATGCCATGTGTCACGTTTTGTTTTAAACTGCCACATAGACCTTTTATTCTCCTTAATCACACTGTCTCCAAGAAAAACGCACACCACTTCTTCAACTTCTCCACTTCAATTTTTTTTCAAGAAAAATTAGGGCTTATAAATTTCGTGCTTCTTTTTCCCGAAAATTCAAACTCAAAAATCAAAAGCACAAGAAGCAATTTTTTTTATCTACTGTATCATGGCATCTCCTCCTAGAAATCCTCTTCCAGCCGTTGATGATGTGCACAAGGATGCTGCAGCACCTGAACCAGCAGACCCTAATCTAGCTATCATCGTTCATCCTGTCAACCTTGAAGCCATGCCGACCAGCTTCATTGGGCCCGGCGACGAGCTGAATCCGATTGACCCAGACGTTTTTCAGAACCTGGGTCCCTCTTCCACTCTAGGAAGGTTTCCTACTCGCCGGTCTAAGTGCATGAATCCCTTCCCAGATCTGAATGCTACTGGATCACAACGCCGGAGGGGATCAGAGGACATTCTCGCAGCAGAGGCGGCAGAGGTGGAAGAAGAAGCGGCAGAGTCGGTCGCACTCCAGTTAGGCCAAACCCACCAAGAGGCCTTCATTTGGTTGATGAAGAAACTGATGATGAAGAAGGAGATCCTACTTTTGCAGAACCAAGCCCAAGCTCTCTCCTCAAGCTCTACAAGACTCACCTCCACCAGCATCAACTCAGGGGGAGACATTTCAGTCCAACATGGCAGCAACTCCCTCTCAACATCCTGTTTCCGAAGATGTTGCTGCACATGTTCCTGAAAATGCTGTTGCACCTACTGTCTCAGACAATGCTTCTCAAAATGTTGCTGAGGATGCTGCTCTTTATCAAGATGAGGAAATGCCAGACCTTTCTGGGATGTCATTTGCTGAGCATGTAGATATCACCACTGCTGATGCCGAGGACTTTGCCACCACAGAAGAAACCTCACTTCCTACTCCCTCAGCTTCAAATGAAGATCCTCTGGAAACTCTGGCAGAGGCAGCTGTTCAAGTGGATGCACCACCTTCCCACGCTGAAGAGGAAAAGAAAAGTGATGACAGTTGGGAAGTGCCCTTGCCTCTTTCCGCAAGAATTTGCCATCCTCAGAGTCAGACAGTGATTCTTCCGAGGACTCATCTCAGATGGAAGAAGATGTTGCTCCACCTGTTGCATCACCTGAGCCAGCATACATCCCAGATGAACTTGAAGACTCAGAAGAAGAGGAATCCTCTGAGGAAGAAGAGCTAGACTTGGATGTGAAGGATCTGTCAACTCCTATTGAGGTAAACAATGCCTTCAGTCCTATCTTTTATTTTGAATCTGATTCAAATTTGAGTCCTCAAATCATGAATTGCCAATTCATTGAGGAAAATAAAATTTTCAAGGATGAGTTTGATAGACATAGGATCACTGCTTTTCATAGGGACTTGATCAAAGAAAAATCCTTAGTCTAGTTGAGGTTGCCTGTCCTTATGAAGGAATTTTTATGCCAATTTACAAATTTTTTTTAAAGAGAAATTCTCCAAACTTTGGAAAAGTTTTTTTTTTGTGCGAATCAATTTTCTCTTTTTCTCCCAAAATGATCAACTCTCATTTACAAACTCCTACTGTGATTGATGAGGATAATTATGGTGATTTTACTGAAGTTTGTAAAACTCTTTTTGGCAATCGTTTTAAATCCTTCTCTCATCTACTCCAATCTGCTTCCTCACACTTGGCATGATAATTGTTTTTCAAAATTTTCTCAAAGCTCCTCATGTCCAAGATTTTCCTGGAATGGAGATAATTTCCTCTCAACTGAATCAGGTCAAAATAATCTTGGTACTGAAGGTGTTGCTCCTCATGTTGACAACACTTCTGACATCCTTATTTCTGTTTCTCGAGATTTTTGTTAAGGAGCTTACTCAGTCCCTAGTTCAGATCACCTATCATCAGTGCATGGTGGAGATGCTACATAAAGCTCTTTCTGATAAAAAAAAAGGGGAGAACAAGCTAGTCATGAGAACTTCTCATCCTTTGGATGCCAGAGGCAGAGCGCATGGAGTTAATGAAGAAGAAGAAGTAGAAGAAAGCAGTGGATCCAGTGCTAGTGATGGAGGAGCAGCAGCTGATACTGAGGAGACTTTGGATATTCTGCTCTAAAGTTATTTTTATGAACAATATTTGTTTTTGTTCAGTGTGTTATTTTTCCTCTGAATTTTTATGCTAGGATTGCACTATTTTTGTTATTTGCTATATTGGTTGTCATATTCAGGGGGAGTTCAAGCAATGACTCGGGGGGAGTTAAGCTAAAATTTAGTTTTGATTAGAAAGTTAAAAAGGGGGAGTTTGAAACAAGTGGATTATTTCCACATATTGTTTTTAACTTTCCTATTTTCTAACTAAATTTTGAATTATTAAATAAGTAGTGCTTAGTGGGTTAAGTATTGTAGTTAGTGGGTTAAGTAGTGCTTAGTGGATTAAATTGTCGATTTTATCTCAACTTCTAAACTAACCCACTAACCCATGTTCTTGAGTGCTCTTGTAGTTGGTTTTCTTGCAGATCATGGGCTGAGGAGTGGAAGCTTGAAATGTCTATAAATACCGATTTCAATACTCAAGGAAATCGATCGATTCCGAAGAATTAAACACCGAGAGCTGAAAAGAATACATGAGTGTTTTAGTGTGTTTTTAGGATCGGTTGGCCGTACTCCTCATGAGTACAATCTTTACGTACTTCTTATGAGTACATTCTTTACGTACTTCTCATAAGTACATTCTTTGTAGACTAGATTGTTTAGTATATATTTTTCTAGACTTGGTTGTAAGAATGATCAAGATAGTGATTCATTCATAAGTTCTTTACGTACTCCTCACGAGTACATCTTTGAAATCTAGAATTTTTAATATTTTTCTTTTAGTATCTAGATTTGATTGTAAGAATGATCATGAGAATGATTCATTCGTAAGGAAGAAGTTTTCGCACCTCTTCCGTTTGTATTCTTGGAATACTGATTTTAATATATTTTTTCCGTCCTGTAAAGGGCAAGTTCACAAGTCTTTACTTGTGAACATTTTTAATTCTGAGTATTGTTCTTTTGTATTTATATTTCCGCTGCATGTTTGTTCAAGTGTCATAACACTTAAGACAACACCTCTGTATTAAACGAATTCGGGACCATAAATTATTTCATATATATATATATATATATATATATATATATATA
>NW_012194357.1:879496-904706 GCF_000504015.1 Erythranthe guttata
GAAGTAATTCAACTCCCCTACGATGCTCATTTCAAAAGTGTGAGACATAGAATCTACAAAAGACTGCAAAAGGTTAGCACAAGTAGAGCCAAAAACAACGTCATCAACATATATCTGAACAATAATGATATGATTATTAGTTCTTCTAACAAATAGGGTTCTGTCTGCCTCTCCTCATATAGAACTGTATTTCAAGTAAGAAGTCAGTGAGTCTTTGATACCAAGCGTAGGAGCTTGGTTAAGACCATACAGTGCGTTCTTAAGCTTGAAAACATGATTAGGCTTGGCAGAATCTTCAAAACTCTTGGGTTGTTCTACATATGCTTCCTCATTTAAAACCCCATTCAGAAATGCACTTTTGATATCCATCTGATACAGTTTGATTTTAAGAAAGCAGAGTATAGCAAAGAAGTAACCTAGATAGACTCACTTCTAGCTACTGGAGCAAAAGTCTCATTAAAGTCTATACCCTCAATTTGAGTATAACCTTGTGCTACTAACCTAGCCTTATTTGTAAGCACGGTACCTTGTTCATCAGTTTTGTTTTTGAAGATCCACTTAGTTCCTATCACATTTACATGGCTTGGTTTAGGAACTAAGTACCAAACATCATGTGTGAGAAACGGATTCAACTCTTCATGCAGTGCATTGACCCATAATTCATCCTTCAGAGCTTCTGCAATATTCCTGGGTGTATATATATATATATATATATATATATATATATATATATATATATATATATATATATATATATATATATATATATATATATATATATATATATATATAAAATAATCCCGCCTGATATTTGCCAGCAAAATTTCTCTTTATATTTTTTTGCACTTTTATCCCTCAAAAATACGCCACCGTTGTGACGCTGTTTCGTTAGCAGAATTAAAGGCAGGCCAAGTATTTTTAATAGTACCTCAAATAAGACACGGCCACGGGCCGGTTTTGGGTTCGGAACCGGCCCGAACCGGCCCGTTGACGAACCGGCCCAACCCGTTGACCGGTGAACCAGCCCGAGACCTGTGAATCGGCCCGTCGTCCCCGGTTCCATGAATTGGTGAACCGTGAACCGCCGGCCCGGCCCGGCGGTTCACCCAAATTTAAAAAAAAAAATCAAAAAAATCAAAAAAATTCAAAAAAAACAAAAAACGGCTGGTGAACCGGGCCGGTGAACCGCCCAGTGAACCGACCCGGTGAACCGGCCGTTATTTGCTATTTTTTGAATTCCCCCCTCCCCCCTCCCCCATTTTTTCTTATAAATACCCTTACACCCCATTTTTTCCTATAAAATTAAGTTAAATTCATTTTATTTATTCCCTTTTGTTTTTTTCCTATTTAAAAGTAATTATTTTAATTTATTTTTCCATTAAGTATTTTTTTTTTAAATATATATATATATAAATCAAATTTTCCGGGTCGACCCGTGAACCGGCCCGGATAGGCCCGGAACCGGATTGAACCGGCGGGCCGACCCGGCCCGCCGAACTGTGCATATTACGGGCCGGTTCCGGTTCCGGAAAAATTGAACCGTGAACCAGTATGAACCGGTCCGGAACCGGCTTGAACCGGCCCGTGGCCGTGTCTAGTCTGAAGTGAACCACGAACGTTCACTGATGAATAAGGAAACCTTCACGTCCAAATCCCTCCGGATGAACTTCTGGTTTCTCCGGGAATCTCTGATTTACGCTGAATCTGTAGCTCGACAGAAATCTGTCTCCCGCCGGCGCCGATCGTCGAAATAGTTGGGTGAAGCGGTTGAACATTGTAAGCGACGGCCGAGAGATGACGGACATGGTATTGAGAAAAATCAAACGGAAGAGAGAATCGGAGACGACGAATTGTGAACCGGCCCATGGCCGTGTCTACCTCAAGTATACATTAAGTTCCACTTTAATCCCTCACATTTAAAATATACTAGTTTCGTCCCTTAGTTTCGTAAATTATCCAAAAGTGATCCACTAAGCATTCTGTCAACAAGTGAAGGAATGGCTTTAAAAGCAAATGGAAAGTTTCGTATACGTCTCTCACTCCGGCGGAGGAAAAGCGGTGATTGGCTGGGAAAAAATAGATTTAAAGGGCTACGAATTAACAACCAACCGTGACAAATTGTCACGCTTCAACTCGGAAATAAAGTACGTTACTCTTGGAGCCATATCACAGGTTCATCATCTTTGGATGAGATGGTCTATGGAACTCCTTGTCCACTCAAGAAGCGGTTGTTATTGTCCACGGAAATCCGAAGGAGGTATTTTTGAATTGTTGTTAATTATATAATATTACTTGATATTATTGATAGAAAGTATAATCTCGGATTTTCTGTTTTTTTTTTGGTTGACGGGCAGAGTATTGTTGTTCGCCTTATTAGAGCCGCTGTAAGAAATGCTAATGCCAGGACATTCGGTGGCATAGTCACTCAGATTATGACGAGGATAAAAAGACCGAAGACATTACTGCTCTTGTTGTTTACATTAACTACGAGATGCTGAAGGTGCGCAAAGAAATTTGTAATGGAATCTGTATTAACGGATCTTCCTCTGCTGCTCGTGGTACAAACAGTAAGTTTGGACCTTGGTGTGGAACAGCACAGGCTGTGAAGGATTCTTCTGGTGGTGGTGGTGCATCATCATCAACCACCACCATTGGCGGTGGTGTGGTGGATCACTAGGCTGAGTCGTTTCATGCTTTTTTGTTGTTTGTTTGTTATCTTCCATGATCGTGATCATACTCAGAGCTAGACATGTCTTTTGTTTCCGTTATTCTTAGATAAAAACTCAATTGATATCGGTTGCTTTTTTTATGCTTTGAGAAAAATTGAAGTGATATCTCCTGTTTTGTGGCTGTTGAGAGAAAAAATCTACGATGTACTAGTTTTTTTTTTTTTTTTTTTCGGTCTGTCTGAACCAGTCAAACCCGATCGAACCGGTTGAACCGGTCTGACCGAGCAGTCCGATCCGGACATTTTTCTAAAACCAATTTTGGAATTTAAAATTCAAATCCAATTTTCAATTCTAATTTTAAAATCGATCAAATCGAATTTTAAAATTAAATTAAAATTAAATCTACCCAATTCTAAGTTCACCAATTCAATCAATTCAATAAACTATTCGCATGTAATCGAAAGCAATAACCACGATGGTAACCTTTTCTCTTTTTTTTTTCTTTTTTTTTTTTTTCTTTCTTGAACTATATATATACTTGCAAGAAGCACATTCTTTAAACAATAGGTAACTTTTTTTTTTTTTTTTTTTAATTATTTAGGTGAGGTGGGAGAATTGACAATGGCACTGTCGGATTTGCTGTGGCAAGATATGGTCGCTGGACCGGAGACAAAGAGGTTTCTTGTTCCTTATGTTTAGGAATTTCTATTCCATGATGTTTTAATAAGAAGTTTGTTCAAAGATTGTTCAACAAGAAAACTTGACGTGTGTGTGGTTATTTTCTTCTTTATTTTCACTTTATTTGCTTAATAATTTGGAGTTATTAGCACAAAACCCTCCGTAATCTCTAATCGTCGAAAAACCCGCTATGTTAAAACAATGGTAAATTTCACTTTCCCCCTTGTACTTTGGTTCGATATCACTTTACCACATTCTACTCTCAATTGAATCGAGTTGACCCATGTACTTGAAATTGTCTCAATGTGGCCATCGTCGTTAGTTTTCAGACTTTTGACATTAACACCGTTTGATTCAGGTTTGAAAATTACAAAAAAGTTACCCCTTCCTGTTTAAATAATTATTAAAAAAAAAAAAAAAAAAAAAACATGAATTGTGGCTGGCGTCGTTGATTATGTTTTCTCGTTGTCTTGACAACTAACAACAAGAGCCACATTGAGACAATTTTTCAAGTGGAGGGGGGCAAATCGATTCAATCGGAAGTAAGAGTGGGTGAAGTGACACCGAGCCAAAGTATAAGGGGGAAAAGTGGAATTTACCATAAAAATATTAGTAATAACCCCCGCAACATGTTTTACAAAGCACACAACTCCTTATATTTTTGACTCTATTAAAATTGATTTTTGATTTAAATGAAATGACAAAATTACACCTAATAATTTTAAAAAAATATTTCAATCTAAATAAAGAAAAATAATATTTTTTATTATATTTGATATAAAAGAAAATTATGAAATCTTACAAAAATTATGGGGTGAATTTATAATTTTCTAAATTTATGTTTTAAAGGGTATTTTAGTCTTTTCAGGTCAAAAGATACCCCAAGTCGCGAAATCCACGCGTGCAACACACATTCAACTTTTAGGGGCCTTATTGGCTTTGACTAATTTTTATATGGAGATTTTTGCTAATATTTTTAACATGAAGATTTTTTCAGCAATTAGAGATTGTGGTGATTCTTGCAAAAACCCCTAATAATTGGGTTAAGGAATAATAAAAGGAATTTATATGTAAAATAATTAAAGAGAAGAAGCAGTTTGCAGTTGTGTTTCCATTTCCTCATCGATACTATCTTAATCGATTTGAATTAAATAAAGGGTAAATTACAACCACCCCTGAGGTATGGTCAATTAACGAAAAAACCCCTCTTGTTTGGATAATTACATCTAACCCCTCAACTGTAATTTTTTCTTACACCTCCACCCAATTTCGTGGTATGTGCTCTAGTTTGTACTAGTTTTGTTTAAAAATACAATTTCTGATGCACCACCATGTGATATGATATATACAAGCCAAAAAACACATATTATGATCATCTTGCTTCAAAATGTAGAGTTCGAATGGGATAAAACGGGTACAAAAGTGATAATATTCCATATTATCTAGAAGATTCCATTAAATTTGAAACCGCAATGGTGAACGTATAAGAAGTTTTATAGTTGAGAAATGGTTGTAACTACCTAAACAGGAATGGGGTTTTCGTAATTTGATCATACCTCAGGGGTGGTTGTAATTTATCCTTAAATAAATATACACAAGAATATTATACAATCAAAAACTTCATATTTAATTTTGAGCCTAAATATATGTTGGGCTAATTGCATCTAGGCCCATAAATTCAGACTTAACTGCATATATGTCTAGAACAAAATCAGTTTTACAAAAAAAACATCCACCGACCCCAGTGTCTTGCCGAAAAATCCCATTTGAATGTAATTTACATTAATTCCATCCACGAGCCCTAATTTACCAAATATTACACACTGGCCTTAATTTTAATAAATACTACATATTGACCCTAATTTTGAACAGCCGCCGCCGACGACCACCGACCACTGCTATGCTATTAATTAAGGATCATGGTTTAGGGATTATAAATTAAGGATTAGGATTTAGGAGTTAATTAGAAAAAAAGTTAAATAAATTGACTATGGAACAACGTAGTTGATTTACGTCTAGTTTAATCCAGAATTTCGTCAAAAACACCCTACCTCGGGGCTTAATTCCACTTTGCACCCTTGAAATGTACCATGTTGGCATTTTGCACACTTGAAACAAATTAATAGTCCTTTACACCCTCGAAACACAATATATCATGCATAATGCACCCTACATGAGTTTTTAAAGCTAATAAATGTAATTTAATATTTTTAGTGGTATATAAAAATTATATTTTTTATCACAAAAAAATATTTTGCGAAAAAAAAATTCTTCAGCTATTTCATTATCAAGTTATATGAAAATCATATTGTTTCAAATACTTCTACCTAATATTTCCACCAATTACAATAAAAGATGGTGATAAAAGTTTATTTGATTTTATTTTGTCTACACCTTTTCCGCCTCCTTGCTGAGCAATACCTATTCTTTGTTTGTCTTCGTCTGAAAATCCCAGCATGCGAGCCATTAGATCGAGAACCTGAAATATTTAATTACTTGTTATGTAAGGTTGTAAATAGGGACAAATATTGTAGACAATCATAAGTTATAATATTCCCTTTTAATCAATAAAGCTCAGGCTTCTATGAAGATGAGATTCTATGGAGCACATGTACCTCTTTGCTGTGGTTTCTCTGGAAAGAAATATGTTGCCACTAATTTGATCACAATGCGCCTGCAAATGGAACAATTCATCACATTCATTATTTATATATATATATATATATATATATATATATATATATATATGACCATTCAACAGTTCGGTAATAACCGAAGTTAAACCATATCAAGATGGTCAAGCGAAGAATTTATACCTTCAACTGCTTAGTAAGTCTAGCCGATTCTTCTTTTGAGACCGCCAACTCCTCACCAAGTCGTTCCTGAAATGAAATATTCAAATAAACTAAACCAACTATACTTCCTCTTTCCCATCTCATATTTTTTCGACCATTACAAAAGATTTTACCTTAGCTTCAATTTCGGCATAATACTGGCCAAGCGCAGTTTGCAGGTTTCGAATTTCCATGTTCTTGGCGTCTATTGTGCTCGCATAGCTACTCAATTTTCTATTGAGCTCATAGCCTTCTTGAGTTCATTATTGTTGGACATTTTTATTTCTTCTTGACTTCCAACTGCCTGTTTAAGAGTTTTCTCTAAGCGTGATATTTGAACTCGTTGGTGTTCATTGATTTCTCGTAATTCCTCAATGATCTTGCTGTCCTCGTCCATTTTCTCTGATTCTTCGGATTCCTGTGAATAAGGCAGGTAGGAAATTCTGATTTAGCAGACTAGATTTTGGAAATGAATATATGTTGACACCATAATAACCAAAAATAAACAAAAAATCACCGTTGGAGTCTGATGATATCATAAAGAAGAAAGTGAAGGCACATGTAGAGACCTTTTGCAACAAATGCTGCTTGAGACGATTCAATTGTTGCAGTGCTTTATCCCTTTCTTGGCATGCTTCAAATCTTTCTCCAGCTTAAGCAAAGCCTGATGGGTTTCCTCCTTTACTGGCAGTGCCTGCAGAGACTCTACCTTTTAGATTAAAGTGCATAAATATAAGAGTCTAATAAGCAGACGACTAATGCAACAAACGAGGAAAATAGCTTCAATTTTTTTTTCTGTGAATCCAAAAGAAAACGATGATAAGAAAACGCAATGGACTAAAGGAATAAAGCAGATCTTCGTCAAACATTGAATAACTCAGAACCTACCTCATTCATGGTACTTGAATGCTTAATTGAAGGATCTACATCACCAGGTATGTCTTTGCGAGCTGGATAAGATTGAATTGCTTTTAAGGAAGCCTCAAATTCATCTTTTTCTTTCTACCATGAAAAAATGGTAAGGTGTCTGTATGAATGTATAAGGAATGTGTACATACACATATAAAACAAAATAAAGATCCCAGCAAAGGAGTGCTGGAGTAACACAGACATTAACATGCTCCTTTCAAAATCTATACAAACTATGGTAAGACACTGACCTTGATATTTCTATTTTCATCCTCCAAGTTGGCAATTACTCTTTGCAATTTATCCACACTGTCATCTGTTTCTTGTATATCTCTATTCTGCAACTCCAGTTGCAATCTTCCTATTTCTGATATCTTCTGATTTAGCTGGTCACGTATTTGGTGCATCTCTCTCAAAATCTGGAAATCAGAAAATTCAAAATAGTGAAAGTGAATCCATTTAGTATGCTGTATGCCACAAAAGGCATAGATAAAGCCAAAACAGTTTCAGACGGTATTTTTCAAATCGAGGCAAATATGCTATGTTGTCATCGAACACGAACAAAAACAACCAAAAGGATTCACCTTATTGTTGTCATCTTTTAATGAGCTCAAATCCTGTTGAAGCGATCCATTCAACTTCTGTTCCTCTAAAAATAGAATAAATATCAACCTTATTATCCAGAGGAGCATAGCACTGAATCATCTTCAAAGAATAGATGTATACCTTGGAATCTCATCTGCATGCTTGCTGATTTGCTGCGTTCTTTATCAAGTTCAACCATAACCTGTTTCATTTGAGCTTCATGAGTTTCTCGCAACAACGTGAGGGACCTATTTTTGTCCTCCATTGGATCTGAGAGTTCCTATAAGACATTAAGAAAACTGTCATCACGTTCAGTCATTGTGGAGACAAAATGAAGAACTACTACGGAGTTTGTAATGTGATATATGTTGAGACAAGAGAAGAATAATTTCACATAAAAAATCAATATGCATACATAAATTTAGAATACAACTCCTTAAACTGGTAAAGAACAGTTTCCTTACCTTTGCATTGGTTGAAGTGATTCCGTTGCTTAATCCATCATGCTTGTGTGAAATACCATTGGTTAGTGGGCTTCCAGCACTACGAATTTTTGTTGCAGCTTTACTGTAGCGGTTAGGGGAAATATCGCCACTCCCCTGATAAAACCACAAGTATCTTAGTAAAATGTACGAATCTCATCTGTCAACACCAGTCTCTCTATTTCTAAAAAACACACCAATCTCTCTAATCATGAAGACCTACCTTAGGAACCGTTTTAGATGCACTAAGAGCAGCATTTGTAGTAAGAAGATTCTGTTTCAGTGATCCATTTTCCTCATTCAACCTTAAAATTTGATCCTGTGACAAGATCATAAAAAAAAAAGCTGCATAAGGGGGCCAGTCAGTGCATACCATGAGTTGGTTTTCAAGTAAAAGAGAACAAATCAAGTATTGTATCGCCACAATCACAGAAGGACATTCCACGGAATCTAGAAGATTCTATTGAATTTGACACTGCAATGATGGACATGTAAGAAAATTCATTGTTGATGGGATGATTGTAATTACCCAGACATAAAGAGTTTTTTCGTAATTTGACATTAAACTTAGTAATTTACCCTAGTTTAAAAACTATAATGAGATAAAAAACATCTTACGCTCATTAATTGAGTTAATATATTTCTTAAACCGGTCAGTAGCAATAAGCCCATCAAACTGCTAAGAAATAGAATTAAGTACACCCCTAAAATTCATCCGCTTTCCCTTAAAATTCGACACAAAATTTCACTCTGAACTTAACCTTATTCTATATTCACAATCAAGAAGACATATTGGAGAGTTTCTTATAAGTTTATACAGCAAGTCTAGTGATACGAAAAACAACTTATATACAAGAACAAATATACGTAGGCAAATGATCAAATATTACATCATTCTCTTTGCAGATTTAATGCCATTTCGTATCCCGTTTTGGCGTGAAAATGCCACTTCTGATATTTGCTGGGTTTTTTTCATTTCAGCAAATCTTGCCATTTTCCGTTTTCTCCACTCCACGTCATTTCTTCTGGCGAAATTAACCGAAACCAAGAAAAAGAAGTCCATTGTCTGCACTTGTGAGTAGTGCAATGCAACTCATTTAGGTTTCACCAAATAGGATGCCCATATTTCATCCGCAGGAGGTGGCGGTTGCACCCAGTGCCCTGGTATACGGCTGCATCCAAGTTCCGTCAATTAAAAAAAACGAGATAATTTTTTAAACAGGATCATATATCAATAATAAACATTAGAGAATTTACATTGTTACTAATAAAAATAAAATGTATAAACTGATTAATTTCATCAGGATTTCTAAATATGTTAGATTGGTCTCACAAACCTTCCTCCGGGTCTTAGATATGCGTCCCACGTTCTTCTTACCTGCAATAAAGGTCAAAGTTACACAAGAGCGATTATAAGTAAGGCAAAGCAAAACAAAAAATACGTCGAATTAAATATGCTTAAATACCTCAATGAGTGTGCCCATATCAGTATTACTGCCGTGATAATAATGGTAAAATTCCATGGGCAAATTACAGACAGAATCGTAAGCACTGCCAGTTGTGTCGATTTTTCTTGATTCTTTAGTGGCAACCAATTTCGAATCTTTTTCATTTGCAGTCTCGTTTTTCTGGTCTTGATTTTTAATGTGTTGGAAATTACTCAAGCCCCGTTCTTCTGAGTCTGGTGCATGGCTATTGACGTGTTTTCTCGATTCCTCAGCATTAGCAATAGCATCTTTAGCGGCATCTGTATCAGCTGCAGCCATTGATTGACGTTCCTCTTCTTCAACTGCAGCTCTAACTCGTTCGAGAAACTTGTCATCCTCTTCTGGAAAGAAATGACCTGCATATTGTCATATCAAAAGGTTAGATAAGTTGTTTTCTCCTTTCTTTTATAATACCGAGTAATTGCAGATTTAATGGCTCAGTTCCTTTTCTAATTAATGGCTCAGTTCCTTTTCTAATTATACTAAAAGGTGGATTAAATCTATGGAATGTATATCGATTTTTTGAACCTTGTTTTTTCAATTTCTCTATTCTGATCGAGTGCAATTCCTGCAGCTTTTCGACGATTAAAACCAGCTCGAGCTGAAAATGCGAGATTTTTATGGTTATGATTTAGAAGCTTCAGACAGAAAAGAACTAAGGAAGAAAAGAAAAGAAATTATAAACAAAAAGTCGTGATTCGGATAAGCTCTCACCTCGGATTCCAGCCGTTTCTTTTCTTCTTTTGCCTTAACCTTGGCTATTTCCTTCATCTTTTCTACCTGCAAAATCATAATGCCTCTTTATTATGCGAAAGTAAAAAGCAGATTAAGACAGTAAAAAAGAAGCACTTACTTGCCTCGTCAATTTTATTATGTCAACAATTGCGTAGAGAATACGTTCTTATATGCAGAACATTGTATACATGCATGAAAAGACCAATAGATTCGAAACATACAAAGAAAGTATTCCACCAATAGAGAAAAATACAAAGAAAGTATTACAGACCAAAGTCATGTAACGAGAAATCTTAAGCTCACTCATACCATAAAAATCTAACGTTTTCACTGTTCTCATGAAATCAAGAGTGTAAAGCTGGTTTATAAAAAGTTAAGCTCGTAAGTTTTGTGTCTGACTCAGTTTAGAAATCATCCCTCTTCCACAACATTATTAGGATACGGTATGCTTTTTAAAGCCCATAAATAGCTCCCAATTTTACCAACGTTTCATAATAGCCCGACGCTCTTCAGGCAAGCCACATGGCATGCCCACAGTTCGTTCTAGAAGCTCCTTCCACAGAACATAAATCACATAGTAAAGACAGAACATAGCTTGCAACGTTTGTACCTTGCGTTGTGCAGCATCTTTAGCCATCTCCCTAGCCCTCCACTCATCAGCTTCTTTATCCAATCGATCAAATTGCTCGCGCTCCTGAAAATAATAAAAATAAACAGCAAATCACAAATCTAAATATACAGACGAAAGATTCAACTAAGGCACAAATCTTGAAAACGTTCTAAATACGTGATTGCTACCTTTGCTAAATTCTGAGCTATTCGCCTTCTCTTCCTTCTTCGCCAAAGCTTATTTCGTTTATACTTTTCCATTTTATCAGCTAACCGTTTTACAGCAGATTTTTCCTCCCACGGGCTATTCTCATCCATGACAACCCTGTACGGCTCCAGCTGATATCTTAGTTTCGACATTACGGCATTTGCAGCATTCAACGATAGAGATTCTTGAAAGTCGAGTTCGATTTTATTTTCCTTCATAAACTTAGAGAACCTATCAATTGATATGTCAGCATCCCCAATGTGGCCTTCGGTAGTTCTTTCGCTTTCTTTCATCCGAGTTAACATCTCCAGTTCTTTTTGCCTGTTCAGTTCGACTTGATTAAAACCAATAAACAAAGCAACTCAGAATATATATAAAAAATAAATAAAACATAAAATTGAGCAAAATTGTATATCAGATTGAGCTTAATTCAAGTATCTAAGAATTAATCGTATAAAACATAAAGCTAATCGTTCGATTAGGAACAGAAAATTCGCCTTTGTGGTTCCGAAAATCAAATCAAACTGAAATTAAATTCCAAACTCGACAAACAGCTAAACCAAATCAAATTACCAGTTTCTTCTATCCAACCAAAATTCAAAAAAAAAAAAAAAAAAAAAAAAAAACAGGATATCAAATTTAAATTACACGTTCTAGGTTACTGCTTCGAATTCATGCGTCGAGTTAAAAGTTTGTAAAATTCCCTTACATTGCTTTGGCGAGGTTTATCGTATCGTGAAGTTCTTTGAGGTGGCTGCTCACATTTGATCCAGTCCAGAAGGAGGAATGTGGAGGTGGCAACAGCGGCCACGGCGGCGGTGCCCAATGCCTAGGGCCCGGATTAAACGGAGCCCGACCCATTTGATTCATATGGTTCATTTGATTAACCGGAAAATGAAAACTAATCGACTCCGGAAACTAGTAAACAGAAGCACCAGTTAAAAATAATCCCAAATATTACAAATGATTTCAGCCCTCGATGTTTATGAATGAAGGGTAAGAATGACAAATCATCGGACAATTTTTAATAAATGCTGCAAATTTCCTACAATATTATAGGACTCTCATATATGATTGTAAATGAGTCGAGCCGGTTAGTGAACTCGTTGAGCCTGCTCGACAAGAGCTCGAGATCAAACTCAAATTGTTTGAGCCGACGAACTCGAGTTCGAGTTCATCCTTGGCACAAGTTCGCGAGCCGGCTCGCTAGCTGTTTTCTATTTTTTATTTATATTTTCCTAATATAAATATAACTATAATATAATAATAAAATATATAATAGTAATTCAACAATACATACGTATAAAAAAAAATCAACTTAAGTTTTATTTTTAGTTCTATAACTTATTTTATTAAGTAATTTATAATAAAAAAAATAATTTTAATACTATGTAAAAATTGAAAAATTTTAAAAAAAAAAATACTTGAGTTTCATTTAAGTGGAATTCTTGGATCGGCCCACTTAGGTCGAAACTAAACTTTGGGTCTATCCATTAAATCTAAATGCATTATAATAGCTTCGTTGAGCCACTTACACTAGTTGACTTGGTTTGGACCCATTAAATATATGTGAGTGTATATACAATTGTGTATTAATATTTGATTTTTTTATTTTTAAAAGACGAAAGATTTGAAACTACTGAACCTAACCTAAAGTCTACTGATCATGTATAACCAGCAAACACTTGACAGCAATGATCACATGTAAAATCAGAATACGACATAGAGAAGCAATTTTTTTTTTTTGTTTTACTTGTTCAGGGAAACAAATAGATCGGGTGATAGAAATACGGATCAGGAAAATGATGTACCTCTTTTTCCTTCAATAAAGCTGCATAATTAACTGATAGTGCTTTTATTTCCGCCTCAGATTCCTGAAATCTCTTAATCTCTGTCTCGTGTTGTTCCATCTGCAAAACAAAATAAATATTCTGACGCACAGTTGTAAACTAAGTAAAACTAGAAGAGGTAGTAAACAATAATCTACCATAAATCATTTGATTCAAGATCGTTCAACATTTTGCTTGCAATTTATTTATAACCATCCATCCGAAACACACTATTCAGAATAAACTAACATGCTTTTTTTTACCCAAATAACCGACAGTTAATCCAGTTAGCCATCTTCAGACACAAATACATGAATGCTTTATCACAAAACACTGTTAAGCCAGAATATTCATCTGACTTCCCGGCAAATTCTCGAACATCGTACAAACCACCGCCAATAACCTGAATCCATAAATGCAACTTGACAACCCCCATCAACACCAGTGTAAAAAAAATCCTGAATACAACCTAATCAATTCGCAATTTAATCCTGTCAATTTCCGATTGACGAAATTATCAATGAATTAAGATGTTAAAATATCATGCAAGTTCATCTCCTCTCAATTAAACACAAAAAAAAATATAACCAGACAGGGAAAACGAAAAAAAAAAACAGTAAGATCAAATCAATTAAACAAAAATAAGTCCCAATATACCTCATGATTGGAAGGGGAATCGAAGCCATTGACGACTGGCGAATGCGTCGGCGTATTCGTACGACTAAAACTTCGAGAAATTCTCCGCTCAGAAACTGAATTCCCGTTGTTCAATCGATCGCGCGGCGGAGGAGTATACATTGACAGCTCTTCATCGTCGTCGTCATCGTAGACATCGAGTGCGATTTTACTCAGACTCTCCTTCAAATTAGCTACCGATTGTTGATTCTCCGATTTCATCAGTTGTTGTTTATATTTGGCTGAGAAATTTAGGGGAGAAATTCGAATTGGAAGTTGCCGACTATAAACCCTCCTAAAACCTTTGAGCAGGGTTTTGGGCCTCATGTGTATTTACTATTTATATATCTCCAACTTCAAAAGTTGCACAATAGGCAATATGGGCCTAAATTATTAATTTCAATTTTATTTAATACAAAATAATAATAATAAATAAATAAATAAGGTAAATTACAATCATTTTCCTGAGGTATGGTCAAATTATGAAAAGCCCCTGATGTTTGAATAATTACACCCAACTCCATCAACTATCAATCTTCTTACATGTCAACCCTTATGGTGTCAAATTCAACATAATCTTCTAGATTACGCATAATGTTCTCTAGTTTGTACTCGTTTGGTGCAATAATGCAGTTTATGATGCACCACAATATGAGATATATAAGCCAAAAAACACATCTTACGATCATCTTGCTTCAAAATAAGGAGCTCGAATGGAATAAAATAGGTACAAAATTGAGAATATTCTATGTAATCTAGAAGATTCGGCTAAATTTAACACTGCAATGGTGGACGTGTAAGAAGATTTATAATTGAGAGGATAGTTGTAATTATCCAAACATAAGGGTTTTTTTTTTATAATTTGACTATATTTCATGGTGTGGTTGTAATTTACCCTAATAAATAAACATCAACTCTATTTTGATGGGGTTCGGATTTCTTTCTATCTTGAAATTGAAGAAGTTAGTGACTGTGAAGACAGTTTTAATATATTTATTTATGTATAAACATTGATGATATATGTAAGTATTCTAAAAATCGCCAGGCAATGGATGACCTAGTGGTTGGAGTAAGTGAGCATTTGTCAATTGATTCAAGTTCAAATCCCCTTGTCAACGATCGCTAGGTGGAGCTTGTCACACATGGTTAGCTTAGTGTGGTTTACCTCTCTCGTATGGTTTGCAAGTTATTATACGAGAGTGTATGTTTACTCAGTGCATCTATATGGTTGGTTGGGGGTTTCTTCATTTAAAAAAAAAAGTATTCTAAAAATCAGTTTTAATCAGCCAATTTATAAGTTACAGGGGTGTGAATGAGACCTGCTCGCCGGAATTTTTAGGTTCAAGCTCATTTCAAATTTTGCAATTCGAGCTCGATTTCAAGCTCATCGAGTTTTCCTTTTATAGGCTCAACAACTCAAGTTCATATGAAAATTTGCAAGTTTGAGCTCGAGCTCAAGCTGATCGAGTTTTCATTTTATAGGCTCAAGCTCAAGTGGAGTCATCGAGCCCCAACTCAACTCATTTTGTTAATCTTTAGTTATTTTTTTTTTGTTTTATATTAATATTAATTTCTTTTATCAATATAAATTATTTATATGACTTTAATATGTTATTTTTATTTTTAGTTAATTCTTATTTAATATTTTTTTTATTTATTATTATTATATATATTATTTAAATAAAAAAGAAATAAGAAGCTCGGAAGCCGTCTCGCGAGCTAACGAACAACTATAATCGGGCTCAAGCTCGAACTGGCCCTAAAAAAATATCACTAAAAATATTAAATTATTTTTATTAACCTTACAAATTCACTCGGAGTGCATTATGTATTAATTTATTTTGAGGATGCATTATGCATGAGTTAATACTTGAACGGTTAAGATAAAGTTTAATTGCCCTCTAAAAAAGAAAAAAGTTTAATTAATAATTTGAATAGTCCACAACAAAAGAAAAGAATAAAATAAGAGTCCTAAAATAAAATGTCTTTCAAATTTAAACTCGCAAATTCTCTATAACTTTTTTTCCTTAAATTTAGGATTGAGTTAACTTCAATATAATTAACTTTGTGAAATATATATATATTTTTTAAAAGAGTGGAAATGACTTTAAAAAAGTTTATCAAAAAGTAAATGTTAAAAAAAGAGAAAAATATTAAAATAGTCAAAAAATTACTTAAAAGTTAAAATTAATATATTATAAATATTTTATTCCGAAATTCCAAAATCAAATATTACCGTTACACGCCACCTTCACCCACCACACCGCCGCCGTGGTTTTCCCCGTTCTGGTATTACCTTCGTCGTTCCCAACCAAACTCAGAAAACACACACACACACACACACACACACACACACACACACACACACACACACACACACACACACACACACACACACACACACACACACACACACACACACACACACACACACACACACGATTAATGGAAGATTCTCAAATTCGTAGCAGTATAAATCGAACGCAATTCAGAAATCCAATTTCCATGTCAATAATACCATTTCTACTGCGCCACTCAACGTTTCTCCGATTCCTTTTTCACCACCGCCGCCGCCACCGTCAATGGCGCCACCAAATCCTACTCCGCCTCCCTCAGACTCCGCCGCGAGTAACTCTGACAATTCAAACACCTCCTCCTCCTCCTCTATTGCCGCCGCCGCTTTCTCTTCCAAAATGCTGAAGTGTCTCTGGATCCCCAAACTCAAATTCAAATGCAAATTCAAATTCAGTCCAGTCATCGGAATCCTCAGCCACCCAGGGGACGGGAATTCCGGCAAATTCAACAACGCCCCCAGCGCCTCGTACATCGCCGCCTCTTATGTGAAGTTTGTTGAGTCCGCCGGTGCTAGGGTTATCCCCCTCATCTACAACGAACCCTCGGAGCTTCGTAAAGAGGTAAATCACTGCTTACTGTGTGAATTAGGTGTATAATTTGTGTTGTTTTCGTAATGTACATGGTTTGTTAGTCTATGAATCGGCCCATGATTTGCATACATTTGTAACTCGATCTAATTACAGTAGAACCTCGATAAATTAATAACCTCGCTTATAATAAATTAATAAATTATTATCTCGATAATTTAATATTTCGCTAAATTAATAGAATTTCCCTAGTCCGGACTGTATTAATTTATAGATGTTTAACTGTTTGTGGTTTGATGAGAATAATAAGGGATTGGGTATATGGAGTGTTTAATTGTACAATCTTTAAGGATTAACACGAGTTTGAACGAGGATTTTACTCATCGTCTCTCTCTCTCTCTCTCTCTCTCTCTCTCTCTCTCTCTCTCTTTCCTCTCTTTTGTTATTGAAAAGAAAAACTCAACTATCATATATGTTTTAATTTCAAAGATGTTTTCCGATGCAATGATGAATTGATTTGGTGCTGATGATGTTTTGCTTCATTACTTCTTCTCATATTTCTTCTATTATGATGAATTAGCAAATTACCCCTGCTGACAGCTTTATTATCCTTTAAGGCCTCGTTTGGTTGGGAAGATTAGCCATGATTAACTAAATAATAGGAATTTGTTTGATGTTTGGTATCCCCAATAATTAGCGGGGTCGACCGGCAAATATTATGTTATCATGTATTATGTTGCCTTCTAGGCATGTTTTTTTATTGGATCACCGAAGGTCCAATAATATAATTGGGTTTCATTAGATTATTTAAATTTATCTTGGCAACCAAACGAGGCCTACGAGTATTGTACGATTAATATCCCTGAAAATTGCGAGAGTTAACTTTGTAATTCTATGCTGCAGAAACTCAATTTGGTCAATGGAGTGATCTTTACTGGAGGGCGGTCCAAAAAAACTTCCTACTTTGACGTTGTTGAGTCGATATTTGAGGTACGTCACAATCTCTACTACTTGTGCTAAAACTGTAACCAATATTTTCTCTCCTGCCTAGTTATGCCATAGAAAATGAAAACGAGGTGATAAAAAAATCCTGTAGTTTTACTGTTGTCTTAGCTTATGATAAAATATACACGGTTAAAATAAAAGACGCCCTCTCTTTTCTTCTTTTCTTTTTCCTGGGCAAGTGCCCTGTGATTTGGTCGGTTCGGATCTTCCATGACATGTAAAAAAACTAAGTGATGCTTTAGCGATTGATATAATCATATCCAGTTAAGCAGGGTGGTATATCTATATAAAGTTCAACAATCAATATGGTGCTATTCGAATCGTGGAAAATGAGATGTCGAAGAAAATTGCATCTTTGAGTTATGAGTTACGAGTTATGACTGTTTTCGTATCTGTTTTTTGCAGTATGTTCTGAGAAAGAATAATGCTGGAAATCATTTCCCGTTGCTTGCCATCTGCTTAGGTTTTGAACTATTAGCCATGGTCGTCAGTGAGGTAAGCCGTCCCGAAGCATGCACACATATATTTGTGTCAATTAAAATCCGAGCTTTATGAGAGTCATTAAAAAATCATTTATGAACTGGCGATCATTGTGTATTGAAGTCCTTCGTTATATATTTCAAACCCCTGCCAGTTTGACCTGCGGTAACATTTCCTGTCTTGAAGCTCGTTTCTTAGGATTTTGCTTGCATTGAGCTTCTCTTAGACTATGCCATGACTTCTAATTTGCAGTCTAGTACTTTCGACCGTAGATTGATTTGATTAGCTTTGACGTGTTGGTCTATCTAATGTTGCTGTTTTATTATTGTTCAGAACAAAAACATCCTGGAGAAATTCGATGCAAAAAATCAAGCCTCTACATTGAAATTTACGAAAAACATAAATCTGAATGGAACTTTATTTCAAAGGTAATAACTGCACTTAATTTGATTTAAGTTTTCTAGTTTGTTTTCGTAATGGAAGTATTTCAACTTTAGTTGACATTACACATTTAACGATGATTTTGACATGCTAGACTAACACAAAGCACGATGCTCATATAATCCCTACATGCCAATTTCTCGTGCGTTCTTAATTTCCACCTTTGTGTTTACCTTTGAATAAACAAAATCTGATATTTAGTTTCCAAATTTTGTGGATTAGAATCTGATAAGGATTCTTGTGATTTACTTTTGCATTAAAACTTTATCGTTGTTTAATCATATTGGTCTACCGTAGATTGGTATCATTTAATTAAAGTTATCAATTTCCTTTCGCAGTTTCCCTCCAGATTTGCTCGAGAAGCTAAGTACAAAATGTCTGGCTAAGCAAAATCATAGCGTAAGTTCACTTTTCTCTCCTGTTTCATGTGATGATATTGTGTATTTAAATCTCAGTGCATTGCAACAATTGTGTGCATGACAGTATGGGATATCACCCGAGAAGTTCCGGAAGACCAAAAGTCTACGTCGTTTCTTCAAGATATTAACAACTAGTGCAGACAAAAAGAACAAGGTATCCAAAATTCGTTTCATGTACATTTTTTGACACCTGAGATTTATCATTAATCGTATCCCGTATGATCAATTTGTATCAGGACTACGTTTCGACGGTTCAAGCACACAAATATCCAGTGACTGCTGTACAGTGGCATCCAGAGGTATTATCTGTATTACATCACATTTTTAGACTTGCTTAACCGATCCACGTTTGTGTGTACCAAATATCACATTTTCCGTATGGTTGTGGATTGGCCAACAAATAAACTTATGTATGTTTAAGGTCAGTTAAAATGTTTGTCTGGTGCAGAAAATTGCTTATGATTCGGGCTTATCAGTTCAAGTCAGTAAACAAGTTGCCAACTTTTTTGTGAGGTAATATTTTAGTCAAATTTTGTGCGTTAGCTCTTTGGCATGCTCTCGTTGGTTAGTTTATTTACCAATATAAGGCGAATTAGATTTATAATGCACTAAAGTTCAGTTTGCAAACATTTAGGCCATAGTACGACGTTGTAGTTTCAGTTGTTAAGTATCAGTGAAGTGTGTGTGTGTAGTGAGAGTCAATTGAATGTGGTTTTTTTCTCTCCATTTGCTAATTCTTTAACAATTCTCTCAGGGAGGCTCGGATGTCGAAGAACAGGCCATCTTCCCGGAAAGTGCAGGCCAATCTCATTCGTAATTGTCGTCACACAATTCGTGGAAACGCTGGGTAACTCTCTCTCTCTCTCTCTCTCTCTCTCTCTCTCTCTCTCTCTCTCTCTCTCTCTCTCTCTCTCTCTCTCTCTCTCTCTCTCTCTCTCTAAACTTGTTTCGAAATTTGTCATGTTTGCAGGAAGGAGGTTTACATTTTCAGCTAAGATTTCCGGCAATTCGCACGAGATGTAGATATCATCGACGAATAAGAAATATAAAAGGTGTAAAATAAAACGTGTGAGATAAATGTGTTTTAACACACCATCAAAAAGTGTCGATAATAATTTATATTTTGTGAACCAGAAACTTTGATTTATAGTAGTTGCTGCAGCACTTCTAATAACTTCTATCTGTGTGCTTTGTAAATCAATATGAATGTTAACAGTTTTAAAAAGTGAGTTTCTAATTATAAAATATCTTGTAGAATTGATATCCTTCATCATGGCTTAGACAAATTTGTATGATATAGTTCACAAATTTCTCGTGTGATTTGCGAATTATTGCAAGTCAATGTAAAATTATTGTCGGTTTCGTTTTTTGGAATAATATTTTTTGTTCTATATTCCAAAAACTTAATTTCGATTTTTTTTTCAATTTTTTTGGATCGGAATTGGAATATATATATATATATATATATATGAGATTCTGATTTCCGATCCAATTTCAATTTTCGAAAATAATTCTGGAACTTTCATTTTTTTTCGAAAATTATACTTATAAGTATCAATATTATTATATATTTTTGTATTTTAGGAGACTAAAAAATTGAGTTTTTCGATTACCCACCAATTCCCATACTATTATTTCCGATTTCAAAATAAACTTTTTAATTCCAATTTTTTTTTTTAATTTCTGACTTTGTTGGAATGGAATTGGGATGAATTTTTCACTTTCGAAGAAAATAGGAAGTTTTTTGAAATTACTTATTCCGATCCGAATCGTTCGATTTCCACCCCTAGTTAATAGGTTAAAAAAGGATTTTGATAGAAGTTAGAAGTCTCGTACTAAAAATATACAATTAAACCTCTCTAAATTAATACAGTCGGAACTAACAAAATTATATCAATTTAGCGAAATATTAAATTATCGAACTAAAATCTAATACGTTTTTACCGAGTTGGGATCGTAAGAAAATACTATTTAAACAAGATTATTAATTTATCGAAGTTCTACTATATTGTATAAGGACACTATTTTTTTTCCCGCCTTTTTGTATAAGTTGTTGGATTGAAATAAAGGCGCGGATGCAACTCAAAAATAAGTTTTTCTCCAAGGGTTTTAATTCTTACTTGAGTTTTCTTGAGGATTAGTTAATACTTGAACTGTTAAAATAAAGTTTAATTGCCCTCTAAAAAAGATAAAAATTTAATTAATAATTTGGATAGTCCACAAACAAAAGAAAAGAATAAAATAAGTCCTAAAATAAAATGTCTTTCAAATTTAGACTACAAAATTCTCTATAACTTTTTTTTCCATAATTTAGGATTGAGTTAACTTCAATATAATAACTATGTGGAATATATATTTTTTTGAAGAGTGGAATTGCCTTTTGAAAAAGTTATCAAAAAGAAAATGTTAAAAAAAGAGAAAAACAGTAAAACAAATTACTTAAAATTAATATATTATAAATATTTTATTCCGAAATTCCCGATCAAATATTACCGTTACACGCCACCTTCACCCACCACACCGCCACCGTGGTTTCCCCGTTCTGGTATTACCTTCGTCGTTCCCAACCAAACTGGGAAAAAAACACACACACAGAGATGATAAATGGAAAATTCTCAAATTCGTAGCAGTATAAATCGAACGCAATTCAGAAATCCAATTTCCATGTCAACAATACCATTTCTACTGCGCCACTCAACGTTTTTCCGATTCCCTTTTCACCACCGCCGCCGCCACCGTCAATGGCGCCACCGAATCCTACGCCGCCTTCTCCCTCAGCCTCCGCCGCGAGTAACTCCGACGCTTCAAACACCTCCACCTCCTCCTCCTCTTCTCTCCCACCGCTTTCCCTGACCTCTATCGCCGCCGCCGCCGCCGCCGCTTCCTCTTCCAACCAGCTGAACTGTCTCTGGATCCACTTCCTCATCGCACTTTGCAAGGAGGTCACTACCTGCACCGCCGCCGACGCCGATTCCACCACGGAGGCGCTCCTCCTTCCCAACAAAGCCGTTGATTCCCACGCGGTTTCGCGGGTGCCCCGACCGATCCCCAAACTCAAATTCACTCCCGTCATCGGGATCCTCAGCCACCCAGGGAACGGCGGGTCCGGCAGCTCCAACAAAGCGACTAAAGCTTCGTACATCGCCGCCTCTTATGTGAAATTCGTCGAGTCCGCCGGTGCTAGGGTTATTCCCCTCATCTACAACGAACCGTTGAAGGTTATTAACGAGGTAAACCACTGCTTAATTACTGTGTGATTATTGATTTGCATACATTTGTAAACTCAATTCTCAGTCTCTCGGATCATGTAATTAATCATGTGGATTTACTTAGATAATAAGGGATTAGGTATTTCTTCTATTATGATGAATTGGCAGATTGCAAGAGTTAACTTAGTAATTCTATGCTGCAGAAACTCAATTTGGTTAATGGAGTGATCTTTACTGGAGGGACTGCCAAAAGCGGTGTCTACTTCGACGTTGTTAAATCGATCTTTAAGGTAATTGATTCACAATCTTTAGTACTTGTGCTAAAATTGTAACCAATTTTTTCTCTCGTTCTTAGTTATGCCATGGAAAATGAAAACGAAGTGATAAAAGTGCCGTGTAATTTGGTCTGGTCCGACGAAGTGATGCTTTAGTGATTTGATATATAATCATATCCAGTTAAGCAGGGTGGTTTATCTATATCCCATTCCACAATCGATAAAGTTCAAGAAGTAAATTGCATCTTTGAGATATGAGTTACTGAGTTATGACTGTTTTTGTATCTGTTTTTTTGCAGAGTGTTCTGAGAAGGAATGATGCTGGAGAACAGTTCCCTTTGCTTGCCATCTGCTTAGGTTTTGAACTAATAACCATGATCGTCAGTGAGGTAAGCCGTCTCGTAGCATGCACACAGGTATTCGTGTCAATTAAAATCTGTCATTATCATTGCAAAATAATGTCATGGATTAGAGGAAAGGTTTTCACAAATCCCGAGCTTTATGAGATTCATTAAAAAAATCTTTTAAAAAATCTAGTTCTTTCGACTATAGGTTCATTTGATCTGCTTCGACGTGTTGCTCTATCTAATGTTACCATTTTATTATTGTTCAGAAAAAAAACATCCTGGAAACATTCGATGCAAAAAATCACGCTTCTACATTGAAAATCATGGGGAACATTGATGTGAAAGAAACTTTATTTCAGAGGTAATAACTGCACTTAATTCGATTAAGTTTTTAGTTTGTTTTGGAATGGAAGTATTTTAACTTTAGTTCACATTACTCGTTTAGTGATGATTTTGACATGCTATTAGAGCTGAAGTTAACGAACTATATGAATTTTTATGTTATTATTTCTTATGTGCGTAGTGCTCGTTTCAGTTTCCACTTTTGGATATCTAGTAGATTGTATATGTATGCTTTACCTTTGAATAAAAGATATCAATTTCCTTTCTCAGCTTCCCCCCGGATTTGCTAAAAAAACTAAGTAAAGAACGCCTGGTTATGCAAAATCATCGTGTAAGTTCACATTCCTCTATTTTAATGTAAAAAAAAAAATATTAATTAATTATTTAGTTATGTAGAATGTCTTTTTCTTTCTATAACAATTTCAATTTTCTCCATGTGACAGTATGGGATATCACCTAAGAAGTTCGTAAAGAACGATAAGCTACGTGGTTTCTTCAATATATTAACAATCACTGAAGATAGAAAGAAGCAGGTTTCTGTGGAACCATCTTTTTAGGATATTTATCTTAACTTTTCAAATTTGTTTCCCATAGATTCGTTTCAAGTGAATCTTTTGACACCTGGGATTTATCACTAATAATATCCCGTATGATCAATTTGTATCAGCTCTATGTTTCGACTGTTCAAGCACACAAGTATCCCGTGACTGGTGTTCAGTGGCATCCAGAGGTATTATCTATATTATAATTTTTATTTATATTGGAGGATTTAAATTGTTATCTATTAATAAAAATTCTTATTAGAGCTAATTTAGTTGTCCATTTCATTATGGTCAAATAATAATATACATGGATACCGTTTAAGGTCAGTTAAAATGTTTGTCTGGTCCAGAAAAATGCTTATGATCAGAGCTTATCAGCGACTCCACGCTCGAAAGATGCAGTTAAAGTCACTAAATACGTTGCCAACTTTTTTGTGAGGTAATATTTTTGTCAAATTTTATGCGTCGGCTATTTTCGCGTTCTATGATAAGTACAGTAAGTGTACCTCAATCTCTCGTCGGTTAGTTGATTTACCAACATAAGGCGAATAAATTTATAATGCACTAAAGCTCAGGTGGCAAACATTTAGGCTAATTCTTTTAACAATTCTATCTCAGGGAGGCTCGGATGTCTAAGAACAGACCATCTACCCGTAAAGTGCTCGACAACCTCATTTATAATTATAGTCCTACGTATTGTGGAAAGGCTGGGTAACTCTCTCTCTCTCTCTCTCTCTCTCTCTCTCTCTCTCTCTCTCTCTCTCTCTCTCTCTCTCTCTCTCTCTCTCTCTCTCTCTCTCTCTCTCTCACACACACACACACGCACACACAACTTGTTTACAAATTTGTCATGTTTGCAGGAAAGAGGTTTACATTTTCAGCTAAGCTTTCCGGCAATTCGCACGAGATGTAGATATCGTCGACGAATAAGAAATATAAAAGGTGTAAAATAAAACGTGTGAGAAATATGTGCTTTTATCACACCATCAAAAAGTGTCAATAATAATTTATATATGTGAACCAGAAACTTTGATTTATAGTAGTTGCTGCAGCACTTCGAATAACTTCTATCTGTCTGCTCTGTGGATTATATTGTAAAATCAATATGAATATTAATAGTTTTAGAAATCGAGTTTCTAATAACAAAATATATTGGTATACAGACATATTTTATTTTATTTTTGCATAAGTTTTTCGATTGAAATAAGGGTAAATTACGCCCACCCCTTAGGAAAGTGTTTTTGTAAAGGCTTAAGATGGTTTTTGCAAAAGCTTTTAAAAAAATAAAAGTTTGTGATTATGGTGGTGTTTACAAATGTTCTTTCAAAGTGATTATGAACTTTTTAGTGTTTAAAATAGCTGGTTCGAACCAGAAAAAACTCATAATCACTTTGGAAAAGTATATGTAAACACCACCTACGAGTTAAGTGAATAATAAGTAATTATTTCTAAAAGTAAGGGGAAATCAATTTCCATCAATTATTTTAAGAGAAGTTGATCGTGGAGTGCTTTTATATTTTAGCTTAAAGTAACTTATTTTAAGACAAGTAGCAGTAAAAATTGGCATT
>NW_012194357.1:910231-922538 GCF_000504015.1 Erythranthe guttata
ACAAAAATCCAGAATCTTCGAGTGAACTCCGAATATCCAAGGATGCAATAAATTGGATCACGGAGCCCTTCTACACATAAAAGCGCACGTATAGTTGTACTTTCGTTTTCTAAGCTTTTTCGATTCATAAAATTTCACGGCAAATCAAATAAACAACGAAGTAAAATAACATAACTGCAAGTAGTGGCATGTACAAGTAGAGATAATCAAACAGTAACCTTTTCATTGATATCAAAGTTATCACATCAACAAGAGATATGCACTTAATTAAATATGGATACAATCAATCTTCTATCTTTATTTATTGTAACACAGAGCATGCATGCAGAGTGTTGTATAAAGCTTGTCGAAACCAATAATCGTAAATTCATTATAGCATAAGAAAAATGGGAAGTGAGCAAAAATTTCTTACCAGAATTCTCTTCCTCGTTTTGGTGGCATTCGAAACCACAGGGCTTCGACTGAAGCTCATCCCTTGGAACTCCCCCGATTCGCCTCTGTACCGTGAAAGTCTCGCCCCGATTCAAAATTATCAAACAGCCAACACTTCTTCCCACCAGTTAGAAACCACTAATCATTCAAATTCTGCAACGAATTTTGATGGAATGAAATTTGCGTTAGAGCACCAGAAGAACTACCGTTACTCGGTGAACGTCAAAATCGGCTCTCCAGGCACTGATGTGAAACTGCTGGTCGACACTGGCAGCGGCTACATTTGGGCTAAATGCGCTTCGAAACCGTACAAGAAACTGCCGTGCGACCATCGACTCTGCGCTAGAAAGATTTGCAAATGCGTCAAGAGCCAGTGCGTCTGCAGCATCGCCTATGGATCAGCAGGTGTAAAGTACAAACTAGAAGGTGTTATTGGTAAATTCCATATCCCCGGTTCTGAAATATCCAAACCGGATATGGTTTTCGGTTGCTCGAAAGAGCAGCCCCTCAATCTCTCCGGAATCCTAGGATTGGACAGGTCACCAGTTTCTCTAGTAAAACAGCTGAGCAAAGAAACCGACGGCCGGTTTTCTTACTGCCTGCACAATGGAGATAGCTACCTTACATTAGGCAAAGACATTTCAGAAAGTCGAAAAAAGGTAAAAACTACTCCTTTCATACACACTGATTATTCGACGTATTTATTGAATTTGACAGACATAAGTGTCGACGGGAAGAAACTCGGACTGTCTCCGACCCTGTTTACACTGAAAAACGGAGGTGTTTTCGTGGATACGGGGGTTCGTTATACCATTCTTCCTAAACAAGCATACGATAAGGTGAACCAAAAGTTTGAAGATCACTTCAAACTCAAAGGCAAACTGAAAAAGATTAACGGGAAGTACTGGGATTTGAAGCCTTGCTACAGGCTGACACCCGGTTTCAACGACTTTCCGACAATGACTTTTCATTTCCAAGGGGCTGACTTTGAATCGGAGTACACACATGTGATAGACAGAAGAATAGGTGTTGCGTGCACAGCAGTGGTTTTGGGGAGAAGTACTGTAATCGGGGCACTACAGCAGTGGAACACGAGGTTCGTGTTTGATATCAATAAGAATGTGCTCAACTTTCACAAGGATGATTGCGCTGGTTAAAACTGAAGAATGAATTTTTTTTCTTTTTTTCTACAAGTAGTTATGCATGCAAATGTAATCTGCCGAAAATAAATTTGTGGCTTATGAATAGAAATTAGTGATCTGATGTCTTAATGTTGTTTGAGAACGAGACATATGCTTCCTACCTAGACTTCCGTTACTCTGTGAACATCAGAATCGGCACTTCAAGCAACGAGGTTTGGTTGCTCTTTGAAACCGGCAGCACCTTCATCTGGACACAACTAGAAAACTATTACAAGCAAATTTTCCAACAAGAGATAATGAATTCAGTAAAGTTGTCCAAATTGATTTGAAAACTATTTTTTTTTTTTTGTTTTAAATGGCAATGTAAACTAGGGTAGCTTCAACACACAACCTCCTAATGAGCAGAGATAAGAACTCATCTTCCCCGAATAGCGGGCCGGCCTGAAAAAACTATTCAAGTAACCAAACATAAAATATCAAATTATTTAATCAATTATATTCAATACATTAACTGAAAGTAGGGCTGGGGATCGTAAGTTTCTATTGTTTAAATCGGATTCTAAATGAGATTTTACATAATTTTCAAAGTCAAGCCAACAAATTCTGTGGAAATAATTTATATGGAAATGTAATACCCCATGGACTAACCATCTTTTAATTATTATTATTTTTTTTTCTGTAAGAACCTAAAAAATACCACTAATTTCCGAGCATGAGCCCTCTAAACAATTAAGATCAAATGTAGTTAGACTTTCATTTTCCAAGCTATTTGGATTTAGTGCACTCTGTAGAAAAAAGTAAGGATTACCATCATTAAATTAGAAAGTAAATTAAAATAAATGTTACATGACTCTTAAATCACATTCAATAAGCCCATAACTAAAAGTAGTGGCATGTAAAGAAAAAGCAAGTTCCGAAAATAAGTGGAGATAATCAAACACTACTTTTCCTCAATATCAAGATTATCACATCAACAAGAGATATGGACTTGATTAAATATTGATAAAATTCACTCTTTTTTATCTTTATTTATTGTCATAGAGCATGCAGAGTGTTATATAAACATGTAAGAAACCAACTATCATAAATTCATCATAGCATAAGAAAGATGGGAAGGGAGCAAGTTTTTCTTACCAGAATTCTCTTCCTCCTCTTGGTGGCGTTCGAAGCCACAGGGCTTCGCCTGAAGCTCATCCCTTGGGACTCCCCTGATTCGCCTTTGTACCGTGAAAATCTCGCCCCGCTTCAAAATTATCAAACAACCAACACCTCTTTACACCAACTAAAAACCGCTGATCATCCAAATTCTGCAACGAAATTGGACGTGATTCGATTTCCATTAGAGCACCAACAAAACTACCACTACTCAGTGAGTGTTAAAATTGGCCCTTCAGGCACTGAGCAGAAACTGCTAGTTGACACTGGCGGCAGCTACATGTGGGGTCAATGCTCTTGGATATTCACACCGTTATCATCCAAGATCAACACATACAAAAAACTGCCATGTAACCATCGACTTTGCGATAGGCAGCTTTGCAAATGCGTCAAAAAACAGTGTGTTTGCACCATTGCCTATGGAACAAAAGGTTACAAGTATAGAGTAGAAGGTTTTATTGGTAAAATCCAAATACCTGGTTCTGATGAAATATCGAAAAACGATATTGTTTTCGGTTGCTCAACTCAGCAACCACTCAATCTCTCTGGAATCCTAGGATTGGACAGATCACCAGTTTCTCTAGTAAGCCAGCTGAGGAAAAAAATTGGAGGGCGGTTTTCTTACTGCCTGCACTCGGGAGATAGTTATCTAACATTAGGGAAAGATATTTCAGATAGCGGGAAAAAAGTAAAAATTACCCCTTTTATATACACTGATTATTCGACCTATTTCTTGGATTTATTAGACATAAGTGTCAACGGGCGGAAACTGGGACTGTCTCCAACTCTGTTTTCACTAAAAAACGGGGGTGTTTATATGGGCACGGGGGTCCGTTATACCATCCTTCCTAAACGAGCATATGATAAGGTGAACCGAGCGTATCAAGATTACTTCAAAGGCAAACTGAAAAAGATTGGCGGGGAATACTGGGATTTGAAATCTTGCTATACGCTGAAACCTGGTTACGACGACTTTCCTACCATGACTTTTCATTTTGAAGGGGCGGACTTTGAAGCAGAGTATACGCATGCAGTAGACAGGAATATAGGTGTTGCATGCACAGCAGTGGCATTGGGGAAAACGACCGTAATTGGGGCACTACAGCAATGGAACACCAAGTTTATCTTTGATATCAATCAGAATGTGCTCAAGTTTTACAAGGATAATTGCGCTGGTTAAACTAAAAAATGAATCGGGTTTACTAAAGGGCGTATTTTTCTACTAATAGTTATGCATGCAAATCTAATTGCCGAAAATGAATTCTTGGAAAGAAAATAATAATATCAAACACTGTTATGAACATGACACATTCAGTAGACCCTCTGAAGAGGCAGCATCAAACATTTTTTTTTTGTGTTAGACATATAGGCAAGGTAATCAGCACCACTACATTTTTATCGTTTTTTCAGGGAACGTGAACTAGATTATGTTAAGATAGACCTTATCATAATTGTACTATGCCTTATGTACCTTAATCATAGAACTGCAATGTGCAAACTGCACTAAATGGGAAAAGTGCCACGTATTCATTTTATATATGCTCGTTATCCAAGCATAATCAATAGGAGTTATCTACACTTGTTGAGATGGAATTAACATTAAACTGAAGGAGAATAGACAGACGGGAAGAAAATCCATGTAAACCTTTTTTCCAAAATTGAAATGAATTTTTTTTTTACCAAAAAGACAAAAGCAAGCACCCAAATCATGCAATTTTTTCTGTGATAATCAAATTACACCTATAAAAAGTTGATATTATTATCATTCATATCCACGTGGCCACAAGAAATCTCTACCTCACCCTTCTCTTGCTGGCATTATTCCACAGCAATACACCAGTAATCCGAGGGCTCAACCTAAAGCTCGTCCCGTGGGGTCCACCTGATTCGCCTCTGTATCTTGGAAATCTCATACCACTTCACAAAAATAAAAAAATCTATCAGATTTCCACACAAAATAAATGCAACAGTTAATGAGAACAAAATCCAGATTCCAATACACCACCCTGAATTCCGTTACTCGGTGAACATCAAAATAGGCACTCCGAGCAAGGAGGTGAGGTTGTTGTTTGACACTAACAGTGCCTTCATCTGGTCCCGATGCACTAAAGAACCAAACACTTTATCCCCTTAGCTCCAACACCTATAAACCCCTGCCCTGCAACCATCGCCTATGTACCAAGAAAATGATGGAACTCGGCGATATTTAAAATCTTTTGTAAATCTTTTAATCACAAGTCACAAATACTTTTTCACCAAGCTCTATTGGTGTACAGACTCTCACCTACTTACATCCATTTCTCTCCGCATTTCCCATTTACTATGTCATCATTATCATAGTCCTTCAAACATGCTTGCAACCCAATTTAGAACTATGACAAACAGGTAGATTGTAATTTTCAATCATCAATTATCTAGTTGAACTGAAGCATCAATAAACTAACTAGGAAAAAAAAAACGAATATAGGGATACCTTTATAACATGGCAGCCAAAAAATGTTGATGGTGATCACCGCTCCGCAGCCCTTTTAATCTAACTTTCGCCTCTTTCCCGTCTTTGTACCGCTTGCATGTTAATACTGCACCACAATTGACAATAGCTATCCCAGTGTTGTACAAATAATACATACTCCATGCATTATATCAGATGGTTTCATAATTGATATATAAGTCTGTAAATATGTAGGGGGGCGCATTACCTTTAAATGCACACCTGAAGGTACCAACGGACCCACAACTCGAACCACCACTTAACAAAAACTGACCTGTACGGCTCATGCATGAAACAATTTGCTCTAACATGCAATATTAAAGAGAGCGGGGGCAATTTTGGGCATCAACATCTCATACAAACATTGCAATTTCATTTACACAAGGAAATACAATAACCATAAACTCTCGGCAAGTTTTCTTTTACAGCATCAGAACTGATCTACAAAGTATCTGAACCTCCAAAATTTAACACGAGAGACAACTTCCTATATCTAATTAAAAGAGAACCTACAACAACATAGTCGAGATATTGCGTGAAAATGGCAATAATTCAATTTGCATCAAATGCTAGATAGCCAGTCTAGGGTGAAATTGAGGACAAAGGGGAAAATTAGAAGAAACACAAAATAAACGAGCAGCGACATTCCAATCCAACGCTGCAATTTCTTCATCTTCATCTTGTTCTTCACCAACTGTATCTTCAGCATCTCAACTTTGCCTTCATCCTGAAACCAACAATACAGTATGCTACTATTATGCCAAACCTAATAATTAATATCAGCTCTGATTATCTTTTCATTCATAAACATGTATCTCGTGGTTTTGTTGAACATGTAGAACATTCGAACTCAAACTGAAGAAACCGAAAATTCGATCTCCGAATCAACAATTCTCACAGATAATTTCGAAACAGAACATATAAAATATTCAAGCCAAAAATATATCCATAAAATTAAATCCATTAACCAACAGTTCTCAACGCATATTATTTAGCAGAGAGGGAAAACTGAAATGCTTCATAAACTAGGTATACCGTACACATTCAGTGATTCGAAACACATCCAATACGCATAAACTAAATCCATAAATCAACAATTCAGAAAAAAAATACTTCAACCAAATCGCATAATAAATCCGCTGATGAACAAATTCTCACTAAAAATTACTTCAAATAAACTAGGTATACCGTACACATTCAGAGATTAGAAACACATCCGATAAGCATAAACCAAATCCATAATTCAGAAGAAAAAAAATACTTCAACCAAATCGCATAATAAATCCGCTGATGAACAAATTTTCAATAAAAAAATTAATTCAAATAAAACTTCATCCGATTATTATTTCTACCACTCAGTAGTGTTTGCAAACAAAACCTGAAGCTGGGGAGCTTTGGAGGTTGAATTTGCTGTGGCGTTTCTGAGTGAAGAAAGCAGAGTCGCAACTTTTGCGCATCGAATTGCATTCCTGTACTTGAGTTCCTCCCCCGCTCGCCGATCATCTCCCATTTTCTCCATCGGATCTCTGTATTTTCTACTTTTTGGCGCGCTCTCTCTTTCTCTCTCTAGAATTTGGGTGCAGCTAGGGATTTTGAAAGATGTTCGGAATCGTGTATACTTTATATATTGATTGTTGTGTGTTTATATTTGAAAATATTTATGTACGTACGTAAATGTGTAAAATGTAATGCATATGAAAATGGTTAAATTAAAACATTAATAATTAATAATGGGGTAAATAACAATTGTCCCTGACATATGGTCAATTTACGAAAAAACCCCTCTTATTTGGATAATTATATATACTCCTCAACTATGATTTTTTTCTTACACATCCACTCTCATGGTGTCAAATTCAACATGATCACTTAGATTTCGTGGAATGTGCTCTAGTTTGTACTCATTTGTGTAAAAATACAGTTTTTGATGCATCACAATCTGATATATACAAGTCAAAGACATATTTTGATCATCTTACTTCAAAATGTTGAGTTTGAATGGGATAAAACGGGAACAAAAGTGATAATATTTCATATAATTTCGAAGATTCCACTAAAATTGAAACCGCAAGGGTTGACGTGTAAAAAAATTTATAGTTAAGGATTGGTTGTAATTACTCAAACAATAGGGGGTTTCGTAATTTAACCATACCTCATGGGTAGTTGTGACTTATCCTTAATAATATATTAAAAGGCTGAAAAAACGGTTGTAAATTAAACTTTTGTTTACATGCATATGCAACACAAGTATACCAATAGACTGCCCCGTAAAAGATGACCTAGCAGTAGGAGTACAGAGTTTATGTCAATTAATCATTTGTCAACAGTCGTTGGATCGAATTTGTCACACATAATTAGTTCAGTGTAACTTATATTCCTCTATAATTTGCAAGTTATTATACCAAAATATACATTTACCATGTGCACCATATGATAGTGTACATATATATATATATATATATATATATATATATATATATATATATATATATATATATATATATATATATACCATCTTATTAGAAGGTAACAAAATATCCGATATATTGGTGATATTTTTGGTAAAAAAAAAGCAAGAAATAACAAATACAAAAAAAGAAAAATCTTTCACTTTATTTGAATAAGCAAAGAAAAGAGTCAAAGACTATTAATCCACGTGTACACTCGTTTGTGGACTTACAACATCATAGCTTTTGTTATTACTCATTTACTCGTCATATCGTTACATCAAATTAATTATTGCTCTGATACTAATTTCGGAATTTATACGGAATATTATTCCATTTATATTTTTTAATATAAGATGGTTAATTAAATTGTTTACAGAATGTTCTGGAAAGACCGCCTAGAAAAATGATTTTGAGGATGAATCAGAAAGTATAAATAACACACACTTCAAACAGTTCCTCTAATTAAATCTCGCTACACGTCCCAGAATTCTCTCTTCGTAAGATTCTTCTTTCTCTCTCTCCTCTGCATGTTTCTTCCCCCTCTCTCAATCTCTGAGTGCGTGTTGATATTTTCAATTAATTGATTTTTTTATTTTTTTTTTGTTCGTTCGTAAATCGAGAAATATGAAATTAAGGGGGAAAAAATCGTATTCCGAAACACGGATCTCTGTTAATTTTAATGTTTATCGATTACTGCACTGATTATCGCTGAAATTAGTGTCGTAATCTGGTTTCCGCTAATCTAGGTTAAAATTTATCATATATGTGTAGTTCGTCTTCAATAAGAGCAGAAACTGTAGATTTTCCATTTACGTAGTGGTTTAATCATTTTCTGAATTTTTATTTTTTTTGCATGTGAATTGTGAATAAAAACACATCCGTTTTACTTATGCGTAGAAATTATGGATTTCATCAGTAAAAAAAATTAGAGGCCGTCTTTGGTGAGTATGATTATCTATGTGGGAATTACTCTCTGAAATTACCAAAGAAAACCAGATGAATTTTAATTTCTAATTTTTCGAAAGTTGTGAAATATTCTGGCAATTAAGAATCGAAGACTTATATGTTGCCTTTGTTCGAGTAATTACTCAAGTATTGCGCTATAAAATGTGATATTTGCAGGTTGATTGTGATTTGTGAATGTTTAATTTTGCTTTGAAAATGTGATTTTTGCAGGTCTATTGAGATAACTTTGATCTAGAAAAAAAATGGTGATGAATCTCGTTCGACTGTTTCTTTCGTTTCTGCCGGGTGTCGAGACTGCAAACAGAAAAGTACCCTTAAGAGAGAAGGTTATATACACTGCAATATCCCTTTTCGTTTTCCTAGTGTGCAGTCATCTGCCACTGTACGGCATACACTCGGCAACTGGTGCAGATCCGTTCTATTGGAAGCGTGTTATCTTCGCTTCGAAACGGGGCACCGTAATGGAGCTTGGAATCACACCGATAGTGACACTTGGACTTGTTACGGAACTTTTAGCGGGCTCGAAGTTCATCGATGTCGATAACAATGTGCCACAAAACAGAGCACTTTTGTAAGTATATTCAATGTTTTAATCCTTCTGTTGTGTGATTTTTTCTTGGCTAAATAGCTTGATTTATATCTTTGATTGATTATTCATTTCATTATCTATCGATCGGGAACATTAATATAGTCTCGAGCGTTGAGTGTTATATGTAGGCAAGTTAGATATTAGTGCTTGATCTTCATGTAATATGAAACCAATCCATTTGCAATTAGCTCATCTCTCCACTTACTTTGATTCCATAATTTTTTACCAAATTACGGGCACCCCTTGAGGTATGGTCAAATTACGAAAAAACCCCTTGTTTGGGTAATTACAGCCACCCCTTCCTTTTAAATATTTTTACATAAAATTTATGTAATTCGATAATTTACCAAACCAAATCTTATATTCAGTTCGGTAAATGGTGTGCGTACCGAAATTTCGGTTCAGGTTTACCGATTTAACATCCCTAAATTTACCTAGCTCTGGAGGGGTTTTTCCGTAAGGTAATACATAGTTGAGTGTTTGGCTGTAATTACCCAAACATGAGGGCGGTTTTCGTAATTTGACCATAACTCAGGTGGTGGTCGTAAATTGCCTTTTTTTCTTTTTTTTTTTCTTAATATAATCCCATTTTCAACTATGAATTTGTAAGGGCTTCGTTAGGCGGAATGTCGGAAGAATTGTATTTCGTATTTTGAATATAATCTTTGCAAGAACATTAATTAACATTGTTTGAGGTAAAACAAAATAACAAGGATTCAATTTATCAATAGTAACAGTCCTCCTAAAAAACCAGTTCAATATGCTAATTTTTGAAAAATCGATAAACTGTATAAATTTTTTTCCAATATGTGAAAGATTATCTGTTTTTTTTTTTTTTTTTTTTTTTTGCTTTAGATTTGTCTTCCTAATGATTTTCATTTCTTGCTCGAGCAGAAATGGTGCTCGGGAGTTGTTAGGTATCTTGATAGTAGTTGTTGAGGCGGTTGCGTGTGTTTCCTCGGGAATGTATGGCAGTGTTTGCCAGCTAGGAGTTGGTAAAGCGATTCTCACAATCATGCAACTCTGCTTTGGTGGCGTTATCGTAATTTCCCTCGACGAACTTCTCCAGAAAGGATACGGCCTGTGCTCCGGCATTCCACTCTTCATCGCAGCAAGTATTTGGTACGGCGGTTGTTATTACTTAATTATACCGTATACAGTCACTGATATTTCTGTACACGAATACGAGCCTTTGCTTAAGAGATTGCTCTTTTTTTCAACAGTGAATGCGTAAGTCAGAAAGCATTTGAAGTTGGTGCGATTGTTTTGCGAGAGGCGAATCATCGACGGAATACTCCGAGCAGTACAAATTTGCTTACCACTGTTTCGATAATCCTTATTGTCACGTATTTCCATGGCTTCCGTGGGGTGAGGTCGAACGCTCCCAAAATGACCTTCGTTTTTCAGTCGGCTGTTGTGCTCAATCTCTACTTCATCTCGAACGTAATTAAATTTTGTTTTCGTGGTTTGATTTAAGTTTTTTTTGTTTTTTTTTTTTAATCTATTATTGCTTGTTAAGTAGTGAAGCAAAAGTAATTAATATGGCATTTATTTTTTGTGCAGTTGCTTCATGGGAGATTTGGTGGAAATTCCCTCCTCTGAAGTGAAGCTGTTGGGAATTTGAGTCCCTTAACAATTAACATGGCCTAAATAAAATGCAGTATTCTGTCCATATTTCATATTTCGAGGGTATTTTCGGTAAAATGAAAGGAGAAATTAGATAGAAAATCTGTTTCTTATTCACTTATACTTGTGCATTATATCAAGGGGCTATTTACGAAACCCCTCGTATCAATTTCGGTAGAACAATAAGTCTAAATTTAAATCCTATATTTGAGATAATTTTTTCATAGCAAAATATCAAATTTGTCCTATTGAATTGAATGAATTAAAAAATTTGTAGATATGCAAATCACTCAAATTTAGGAATTTATTATAATCTCTTCCTAAAATAAAACCTCATTTCAATTAATGTTATTTCCATTTTTTTATTTTCGATATTTTTTTATTTTATTTGCAAAAATTAATAACTGGGTTTTTTCAGCAAATCAACCAATTAAAAAATCACTACAATTGAAATTTAACCTCTTGAAATGGAGCTTTTTAACAATTTACACTCTTGGAAAACAATAATAACACCTGCATTCTCGAAATACAATAAATTATTACTCATAAAATGCATCCTTGATTGAATAATAAATGCAATTATTTTTGGTTTTTATTTTGTTTTATTTCCCGCAAATTAACAAATTAAATTTTTGTTTTCTTCAACCTTCAACCTAATTTCGAGCGCACCAAGTGCAAAAAATAAAAATCACACTCGATTATTGAAAAAAACTGCAGTTTCTTACAAAATAAAATAAAATTCATTTTTATCAATAAATTGTTCAATTGATGGATCTTATATTATTATTGGTGGAAATACGAGGTAGAAATATTTGGAAGAAAATATGGTTTTAAAATAACTTGATAACGAAACAGCTGATATTTTTTTTTAAAATTTTTTATTTAAATATATTTTTGTGATAGAAAATTTAAATTTTAAATATACTGATAAGATGTATTTTTACTTTAGTACTTTTTAGGTTTAAAATGATTAGTGAATAAAAAATTGATTTCATATTTGGTATCCTAAAAAATTACCACTAAAAATATTCAATTATCTTTATTAGCTTTAAAAATTCAATCAGGATGCATTACGCATGATTTATTATGTTTCGATTTTCAAGGGTGCAAAGTGCTATTAGTTTATCTCAAGGGTGCAAAACACCAAACTGCTATATTGCAAGAGTGCAAAGTGGAATTAAGCAATTTCTGGAAGCAATAATTTTTACTTGGACCTAATTAGGCTTGCTGGGCCACTTGAGCTAATTGATTTGGGTTTTAATCATCAAATTTTATATGTGCTACCATATGGTGGCATATCGATCGGAATTTCAAACATATTCCAACTCCGACTACAAAAATATCTGCAAAGTAAAAATCGTAATATTTGGAAGGGTTAACTGCAAAAAATTCCCTAAACTTTGGACGTTTTTGCATTTTACCCCCTGAACGGAAAAAAGTTGCACGAGTATACCTG